>JAQGCL010000229.1:0-18329 GCA_034699605.1 Isotomiella paraminor | reverse complement strand
TTAGTATCTGATTTGATTTCATCGCACAAGCAACAAAGATTTTTTCTGCTGTCAATTTGAATCTGTTGTTCAACTTTTGGTTAAATTTAAAGTGGGGAATTTAACATTCGTCAGTCTCTACAGAACTTTTGAAGGACACATCCTAGCAAGTCTACGCTGTTTCTGTCATTATATGTTTATGAAAAAATTACTAAGGTTTGTCTAGTTTACAGTTCAACAAAAATGGATTTAGTGGGGTTTAAATATTTTGGTCACATTTTCAGGGGAAGCAAAATCTTGTTTAAAATGTCATCCACCACAACTACTAGCGATGACCTTCCACCGCCTTACACTTCCATCATCCAACCAATCACCTCAATACAAAGCACTCCAATGGATCCCAATCTAACCATGGAACTCTCCTACATGACAAAAGGGGAAGACCAAACACTCCTGGTCAAAGTCGTCCCTACTGCAGGAACTCAACGCACCCCATTACACATCTGCTGTGTCGTGGACATATCCGGATCCATGGGGGAAGAAGCGACTTTCCAAGTCGAGTCCGGGAAACGAGAATCCGACGGACTCACCATCCTTGACCTTGTGAAGCACTCCATTAAAACCATCATCTCCACCATGACCCAAGGCGACCTTCTCTCAATCGTTTCCTTCTCGACTAATGCCCGAGTGGACTTTGAACCTACCGCCATGGACACTTCCGGCAAATCTGCCGCTGTCAAAAAGATTGAATCACTTTTCCCTGAAAACTCTACCAACCTTTGGGCCGGACTGGAACTCGGCTGGAAGACCGTCCTAGAAAACAAAACTTCTTCCCAGGGAAAAGTCCACTCTGTCTTCCTCTTTACTGATGGGATGCCAAACGTCATTCCACCCAGAGGTCACATCCCCATGATACAAGGATTCATGGATAAACATGCCGGTGGGGCACCACCCTGCTCTGTAAACACTTTCGGATTTGGCTACTCCCTGGACTCTCCACTTTTGGATGAAATTGCAAGGATTGCTGATGGAAGCTTTGTCTTCATCCCTGATTCTTCCTTCGTGGGAACGGCTTTTATCAACGCGACGGCGAATATGTACACGACGTTGGCGGAAAATGTAAACATTCGGGTCCTTCTTCCAGAGAAATCGCAGGAATCCATGAAGCTGAAGGTGACTGGAGGTCATCAAGTCACCGACACGAATTGGGGCAAAGTGATTCGAGTTGGAAACGTGCATTTTGATCAACCGAGGGAGTTCGTCATTCATCTGAAAAATACAAACCTGGGGTCAAAGGAGGAATATTTCACTCTGTTTCTGGATTACTCGGTAATTTCACCCTCGACGACGAAACAGCCGCAGATTGAGGCCCTTGTCAAAGGTTCGGACTGGGAAGACAACACTCCATTTCCGGCTCCAATACTTCGTTATCAATTTGTGGATGGTGTTGAGGAATACCTGAAAAACGCAGCCGGTGTGGACGCTTCTATTGATTTGGGACCCATCATAAATTCACTTGAATACTCCGATGAACTCCCCGAGAATCCATTCATTACTGCTCTTATGGAGGACGTGAATGGACAAGTCACCTTGGCATTGCAGCTCGACTTCTTCGCTCGGTGGGGGAAACACTACCTCCTCTCTCTGGCAGGTGCGCATCGAGCCCAACTATGTTCCAACTTCAAGGATCCTGGGCTCCAGCTGTACGGTGGTCCTTTGTTCGAGGCCCTTCGCGCCAATTTTGACGAGACATTCAATGAACTTCCGGCTCCCAAACCGAGTCGAAAAGGAACCCGGGGGAATGCGCCGGTCAACATGCGGCTTTATAACTCTCGTGCGGGACCCTGCTTTCATGGCGACTGCTCCGTAATGCTGACAGATGGTAAGGAGAAGTTGGTACGCGATGTGATCAAAGGAGAAGAGGTGACCACCCAGGATGGCTCTGTTGCTACGGTCCTCTGTGTCCTTAACACACCGTTCCCACCAGGGAGTACGGCCGAACTTGTGGAATTTCCTGGTGGACTTCGTATCACACCGTATCATCCGATTTTGAACGGGGAGTGGAAATTCCCCATCGATGTTAAGGAAGCAGAGGTTCGGAAGGTTCCAACCGACGCGATATTTTCCTTCGTCTTGGATTCGGGCCATTCTGTCATCATTAATGGGGTTGCCTGCGTCACCCTGGGGCATGGGGCGAAAGGAGATGTGCGAGAGCATCCGTATTTTGGAACGGATGCCGTACTGAACGACATGAAAGCAACTGGCGGATGGGAGAAAGGGTTGGTATTTGGGGGAGAGGTGACCAGGGACAAGGTGTCTGGATTGGTTGACGGAATCCATGTGAGCATGAGCAATCAAGCATAAATGACTCATGTAAATCGTCTGATTTATTGAATTTAAGACAAGACTTGTAATCAATTAATTTTTGGTTTCCAAAGAATAAAAATAATTTAAAAATTCTAAAAAAATGGGTAATCAATAGTTACAAATTGTATAAAAAATATAAAAAACACAAACGTTTCAAACAAATAATAACGTTTTTATCGTAGAACGATAAATATGGTGAAAAAACTGCAGCGGAACCACATTCGAGTAGTATGGAGGTTGATTAAAACCAGGTTTCGAAAAAATTACGCTACATTATTAATTACATTACATTATTAATTATGTGAAAATTTATTAATGGCTTCGCGAGATATTCGTAAACATAGATGACGCACACTCTTTGCAGAATTTAAGTTAACGATTTCACAATTATTAGCATTATAACGTTTTGCCTAATAGCCGCAGAAAAGAAACAATACACAGAGATGCCGCTATGCGTTTTACGAAGGTGAATTAAAGAATATCGTGGTTGCTGTTGTGCTCATTTTTATTGCTTTTATTTTAACTTTATTTTATATATTTAGGAACAGAAACCGGAAACCCCGCTGACAGCGAGTAAGACAACGAACTGAAGAATTATAACAATAAGGAAGGTTCATGGAGGTTGACAGTGATCGAGCCAATACATTTTGGAAGTAGGGTTTTCTCACGGTTTTGCTTTCCAGTTTCATGTCTCTAGACATTCATTCATGTCGTTTTTCTTTATCAGACCCATTTAGAAATAGCTTTAGAAATTTAGAAACAATATATTACGCTGACCTTATGCGTGCTCAGCTTTGGAAAAACTTATTACCTTAGTTTTGACTAGTGCAAGTTCTGAATGAAATTCCAACTGCCTACCAGCACCCTTTTAATGATGGATCAACAACACCGAAATTAATTTTTCAAATATTCAAATATTTGCAACTAAATGTGCAACTGCAACCAATAAAACCAACCAATAACTCCAACCAATAATTGTTGTTTTATTAGTTGCAGTAAAATAGCGGTTGCTAATTATTAGCAAGCGCTATTTTATTTATGTACCCGTGTTTATTAATTGCTTAATTGGGAACAGACAAGCTTAGTGAGCTTCTTCACACACAGGATCCAAGCAGAGGTGTACTTTTTTTACAGAGATGGCATTTAAATTTTGTACTGTCTTTGATTTGAAGTTTCTTGTGTCTGTTGAGATTGTCTTCTGTCGCGTCTGATTTGCATACAAACATTTCAACAGTGCATATAGCTATTTACACCTATAATAACGTATTTGCAATTTGTCAGTTTACCATACTAGTCACAATTACATCCGGAAGAATCCGTCTCCCCGTCGTCGCCGGAAGCTCACCGTCGATTATTGACATGGTCGCTTCGTGTTTTTATTTCCAATTCCATTCATTCATCCATTCCACGTTGACGACAAATAATATTACATTTAAAGTCATTATTATCTTCATTGTTTCAATTCAAGCAGACAGAATCCAACCTGTGTAGATGCTTAATGTTATCGATTCTACCCTCGCAGATGTAATCACAGCATTAGGTTTCTTCTCTGCCTTTTCAGACTCCTTAATTGAGGTTACAAAAACAATGCGTATCTATCCTGACAACTGCAACAACAGCATAATTCCCCTCACTCAACAGATATTAGACTTACAAGAAGAATTAAGCGATCTATCAAACAAAGACAAGTTGAAAAAGAGGAAGTTCATCATTATTTGTGGGCCTATACAGCCATGTGCTTATGTTTTATGAAGGTGGACGAAGGGCAACAGAGTTGCCAATAATAACAACAACAACAGTTCAAAAATAAAATATCATATGGTTTTATTTATTATCATTAGCTGGCAGTGGGAGGAGGAGGTGTCGTGGTTTGTTTTGTTTTTGGTTTGCTTTGATCAGAAGAGAGTGGAGAAAGTGAAAGTGACAGTGGTTTTGGTTTTGTGGAGAAAGTGGAAGTGGAAGTAGTAGTAGTAGCAGCAACAAGTGGGAGTGGTTGTGGTCGTGCAGGCAGGGAAGAAGACGAAAAAAGACCCATCATCATCACCCACACGCAGCAGCAGCATCGGTCTCCTCCTCCTCGTCGTTGTCGGCACCCCGACTCCCACTTCGTCACACCCACAGTCCCTCTGAGAACCTTTGCCATGGCCCACAGTGTCCTAAGCGGCCTGTCGTCACAAAACTTTCGCAGGTCGTCATGGAGGAAGGGAACAATGAATGAAAGGGGTGTCAAGACGCTTTTTTCTGTCTCTAGGTGAAATCTTAAGCAGGCGTGGACTTGCAAAGATACTAAAATTATTTCAAAAGATAATGTTGATATGTGTTTAAAAAAGCGACAAGATCTATCTTTGTATTGAATTTAAAAAATATATGGATAAAATCACAAAAAAACGTTTGTATCTTAATTCAATTACTAATAACACGTATGGAATTAACGGGGTCAAAATAATCTTCAACTTTCTGCTCTGGACTGGCTTAGTTGGCTTCGGGCTCCTGACCAAAGAACACGAAGAAGAAAACATATGGGGATTGATTGGGGTGGTGAGGGAGTTGTAGCTTTGTGTCATGGACTATTCGTATTCAATTCATCATCATTTGGAGATTTACAAAGTGGGATTCCCAACACAACTTGTCTTGTCGAGTTCGATAATGTCTCAATATTTTACAAGGGGACGGAGTGACACGACTAGAAACAATACCCGTATTAGTTGAATTGAAATTAAGTTCACAGTTTTCCTGTATATCTGCATAAATGCACTCGTTGTGTTTTTCACACATCTTTTTATGGGGCAGGAGAAACCATTTTATTATTTCTCGGGATTGTTTCAGTTGTAAGATGTTTTTGAATTTGTGAAAAATTGCTTGAGACTGAATGGGTTTGCCATGTGTCATTGGATCACAATGAAGTGATTTCTTCTTAGCCTGAATTAACCTCATAGTGCCCCTAAATGGTTTGCAAATTTGCACAGCGATGAATGTCATTTCAGAAATTTTAAATGGTTAGAATTGCATAAAATTTTTGTAATCGTGGTCATGAGTTTTTTTACGCAACCGTATTGGCTCAAGTCTCAGTGATACTGAGGTTAAAAAAAGTCCAGAGAGCTGGAGAAAGAACCTGGGCAAAAACGGAGGTACAAGTTTTACCTTGTAGCATTGCATGGATTAGGACTCAATCAATGGGGTGGTGGCTCAAACAGTTAGCATCATTCCCACAACTCATCATAAAATTTGAAACTCGTAGTAGCTGCTCCACTAGCTAGGGCCCTTCTAGCTTTGTAGTACTGGGATTTGAGATTTCCTATTTTGAATTTTAGTTGGTTTCCCTTTCGCACCATTCCTGTTTTCTTATGCAATTCTTACCATTTAAAACTTATGAAATGAGATTCGTCGCTGTGCAAATTTGCAAACCACTATGGGGCACTATGAGATTAATTCAGGCTAAGAAGAAATTACTTCATTGTGATCTAATGACACATGGCAAACCCAGTTAGTCTCAAACAATTTTTCACAAATTCAAAAAAATCTTACAACTGAAACAATCCCAAGAAATAATAAAATGGTTTCTTCTGCCCCATAAAAAGATGTGTGAAAAACACAAAAGAATTTGAATTTATGCAGATATAAAAGGAAACTGTGACCTTAGTTTCAATGCAACTAATACGGGTATTGTTTCTAGTCTTGTCATATTGTCTCCTTGTAAACTATTGAGAAATTATCGAAATCGACAAGACAAGTTGTGTTGGGAATCCCATTTTATAAATCTCCAAATTTTTATACATACAATTCATAACAAAAGATACACGTAGAAAATAAACTGTTTGAAATCCAAAGATCTGTTATGCGCCGTCTTACCAAATTGATGAGTTTAGTAGAGCGCCAAAAGTTGTAGCCATATGCATTCATTCAGTCCACTGTGCTGCCATAAATCTTTTGTAGGGCAAGTTGTTCTACAGCGACCTGTATACGCTTTCTACCAAACATTCTGTACTCATGCAACAGATCGTGTTAACACAACCTTTTACACTCACACCATACTTTCTCCTAATCAATATAATATTGACGGAGGCAGGAGTGCAGTGTGGGACTTCACGACCCCAGATACCTACGCAAAATCCCATCTTGTCTCCACGGCTACACGGCCGGGCGCGGCAGCAGACCAAGCAGAGGAAAAGAAGAGGCGTAAGTACGCCTCCCTCGAGAACCAATACCAAATTATCCCTGTGGCCATCGAGACAGCTGGAGTGTGGGGGTCGGACGGACTACGGTTTGTTCGAAAGATTGGACACATGATCACAATCAAGACGGGAGAGAAGAGGGCGACTACTTTTCTCCTCCAAAGAATGAGCCTCTCAGTGCAAAGGGGCAATGTCGCGTCTATCTTGGGAACCTTTCCCAAGGGAAAATCCTTCGAGGAGATTTTCCTTCTGTAATACCAGGATCCTCATCCTCGATGCCGTTATAACAATACATTGTGTGCAATATATATTTTCTTGTTAAAAAATTGAAATGTGACTAAATAAAGTATATAATATTTTAAAACTAGGGGCAAAGTTTAAGAATTACAGCATTTAGGTTTTAACAAAAAGAAACTCTATTTCTCTACATTCACTCCCATCCATTTTTATCTTCTTAGGATAAAAATGCCTCAAAAAGAAACTCTATTTTAACCATTAAGTAATAAAACAATTCAAAGGAAATATATCGGCAAACAAGTCTTGAAGGGGGAACCACTCTTCTTCCTGCTCGGGTGACCTTTTCTTTCAAATCGTCAAGATGTTTATTGGAGGCTCTGTTTCTCAGCTCAGGAGAAATAAAATCATCAGCATTTGACAGCTCAAGGGGATACAGCTTCCGCAGTGGACGGGAAATTACATTGCCTTTCTTTATTTTGTCCACTACAACATCACCCTTCTCATTCTCGCTCAACAAGTAGTCATGAGGAAGCTGGACATGTGCAAGTCTTACTTCTTGGTCTCTTCCAGGAATAAGCTCAATAACTCTTGCAATAGGCCATGCTTGCCTTTTCTTATTTTCCGACCCCACCAACACAACATCTCCTTCTTTTATTGCTTGCACCTGTTTACTCTGGCTCTGTTGTACAAGCAATGCAAGATACTCTTTCTCAAATCTCATATTGAGCTCCTCTTTTAAAGTCGTCAAATTCTTGTAATGTGATTGAAAGGCCTCAGCCGTTAAAAGTTTATCATCAGGAAAAGGAATTTGAGACGACGGTTGTATAAACATGTTAGGTGTCAGTGGCATCAACTCATCCGTGCTCTCAGAAATGTAAGTCAATGGGCGATTGTTGATGATGGATTCAGCCTGGCATAATGCAGTTTCTAATTGGGAATAGGTCATTCTTCTACTTCCCAGCATTCTTTTGAGGAGGCTCTTCACGGTCCCAATTAAGCGTTCAGAGAACCCCCCACCGGGGGGAGGCTGGACATATGAAGACCCATTTAACCCGTTTTGCTTCCGTTTCTCTTTCAATACGGTCCCAGTCTAATTGCCTCAATAAATCACTCGATTTAACCAGGTTCGTTCCATTGTCACTGTAAATAGTTCATTCTTCTCTTAGTTGAAGAAATGCAATTTAAAACTAGGGGCAAAGTTTAAGAATTACAGCATTTAGGTTTTAACAAAAAGAAACTCTATTTCTCTACACTAACATCTTTAATTCAACACAGTGCAGTTCTTTCGTAAAGAATATATGGCAAGCCCGCATTATTACAGAATGATCTTGCCTGAATTTACTCACGGAAAAGGATAGATGGGGTCATTCATTGAAGCAGATGCGTTCGATGGTGAAGCGTGTTCCAGTTCCTTACATCTGAAAGAATTATGGTATGCAGGTGTTGTTGGAGTGTAATTCTCCACATTTTTAGGAAACGCTTCGATATCAAAATCGTTCGGTTGTTTGTATAGGTGTTTGTTCCAGAACTAGCTTTTCGAAGATAGTACGTTAAATGCATATCCGGATGTTTGCTAAAATACCCTATTTGTGAACGATCATATTCCTAGTGTAATCAGCGTTCATATATGAACTGGATGCCCCTCGTTTTTCTTAAATTGCCAACCGAAGCTCCTTCAAAGTTTCTGCCAATGCTGGTTCCATTGCCTTGACTGATGGTTGCGGTTTGCGAAGAAAGCACTGCTGTCTACGATGAAAGCACTATTGAGCAACTAATGTTTTTTAATCACAAATATGAATGCCGTATTTTCTTCTACAATTTCAATCCAACTCAATTTTTTTATCAATTATATGAAAGTTATTAATAACTAACAAAATTCTGTTACTTTTTGAATGCAATGATTGAACATTCAGCAATTCTTCTACCCCACTAATGTACGCCCTTTTGGGACCTGGCGGGCGGACACCTTTCTCATACCTAAATCATGTGTTAGTGCCAATTGTATAGTCGATTTTGAAACCTTAAATTCTTCAGCTAATTTGGCCAGCTTCAATCTTCTGTCCCGCATTACGGCTTTCCCCAAATTTTCTAAAAAATCAGCTGATCGGACAGCTTTAGGTCGACCTGGCATCCTTTGGTCTGTCAATGATTTCCTTCCCTGTTGTACTTCATTTCGCCAATTGTAGACCGTGGCTAAGGAAGGGGCTTCAGGGCCATACACTTTAACCAAACGGTCAAGGATTTCCTTGGCGGATTGCTCTTCCAGACTTAAGAATTCAATCACCGCACGGTACTTCAGCTGATTCTCCGACATGATGACTTCAGATGTTTAATTTGATTGAGTGCTGTGGGTGTGGGGGAGTGGGCCAATAAAGGGATTCAAAACAATTCTTAAAAGTCCTTCAACTTTACGAAAACGAGTATATATTGGTTTTAATGGTTACGGCGTTATAGCTTCTCCAATTTTTTTGGATCAACCCTCCTATAATGTACAATATTTGTGGAATACGGGAAGAGAAAGATTGTAAAAGAGACGGGATAGATTCACCGAGGAACTTTTCTAATGTATAAGATTCATTTGCAACGTTTGGTACACAACAATGTCCCAAAGAAGGACAACTCCGACCATTGAATACAAACATATGGAATACATACACACAACTAAGTACTACCCCCGACAATGACGTACATTTCTACCTGTTTGATCAACTGTTCAACCATTGGATGGAGAGGAGGGCATTGTTTACCGCATGTAATTTCGACCATTGAATACTATTAAGCAGAGTTTCTGGAATTTGTGTTTCTCCCATAAGTTACACAATTAGGGGCATATTGAGGCATATCAACTGAACGTCTGACAGAGTGTAAACATAAACACCTTGCACTAGCTCTCGTGCGCTTGCTAACCACCACCACTGTTTCTCGATGGTTACTCGCCTCATGTACCCACACAGCTTGAATTTATTCAGCCTGTCCTATGGGAGTTTCTTTTTCACCAAACTCATATATCTATCAAATTCCGTATGGTATGATACGGTAACTTCAGCATGAAATTTGAATCAGTCGAATACTTACAAGGGAAGCTTCAGGGGTGTTGTTGGGCCGTATCGTTGGTTTATCTTGATGGCGCAGGACAAGGGGATACTAGCATATATTTATCTCCAAAATGGGTACAAACTTGAAACATATTTGACTATGAGAATGTTTAAACAATGTGACTCTCTTGTCAAGGTGGAATAGGGGCTCTGGTAGGTGACTGTAAATTTGTAATTTGCGTTTTCACAGAGTTCATTCGCCCGTTTAAATCGGTAAGATTGAGAGAACAACATAAGAGAGAAATAGAAACATCAAGGAGGACACACATTTGCAAGGTATTTATGTATAATGCAGGTACTACACCCTACTTCAATTACATATGTACATGGATGGACGGATTGATGTTTCAGTTTATGAATCTATGACTAAATGATCAGATCGCTATTACTATTTTCTACAGATCTACATTCGCAATTTCGAAGGAAGGAGTTGACGTTATGTGGAAACAGGTGGCATGGTTTCATTGTCTCTCCAATTTGTTCAAGTGTATGAGACTGAGTTAATCACATGTACCCAATATTCCAATTGAATGAATGTAACTTCAGCTTTATTTGAAATTTGCTTTAGGCCTGCCAAAGTGCCAATTGAAATGTATTATTAATCCACCAATTCTCCCATACAGCTCGCATGTGGACACAACTGGTGTCAATTTACCTACCGACACGGAATTGTTCCTGTCATTTTGTTTAGTTCACTGAACACATCCCTCAACACAGTGCCGGTCGAATACAAATTCGGTAAGTTGTAAATTTGTTGCTAAATTTGTTGTATTTAAATGAGAAACTTCTTTGTTTGTTTTCTCAACTTCTTTGCATATCCCTCAATTAAAGTAAAAGACAATGACAAATTCGACCGAATTATTTGCCTAGTCCACCTCACATCCGTAATTATCCAAAATGATGTGGCTACCTATGAAACGATTAGTTTGAATGAATGACAGTATGGTATAGATAGCTGGACTCACAATGAAATCTCTTTATAAGTAAAAGTTTCACTTTGTCAGTTAAGAAAAAACGTAGCGTTGCTTTCAAGTGCAATCACCGTAAGAGAAGGTAGGTGGGGATTTCAGATTTCAAAGATGCAGATTTCATTGTAAGTTCAGAACAATGAGAGATTTAGCGAATGATAAAAAAAATACCTATCGACTTCAGGGATTTCACTGAATCGTACAAAATGTAACCACAATATTGGCTGTTACTCATCTCTCCTCTTAGTCCACAATTCTCAATGCTGCAGTGCGTTTTTGCCAGAGCCTATTACTTTTATTGTCACCATCTGCTTGTATTCATGGGTTTTGTGAGAAATGAAAAGAATTTCGCTTCATTATTAACCGGCGGACTGAGAGCAAAGGCTTTTTTCGTGAAGTCACATGATGTGAAGGCAAAATGAGGAAAACAATGGAAGGCTCGTTAAGTTGGAAAAGGGGGTACACAAGGTGACTTGTAACCTATTGCACACTACTGTAATGATAATAATCCCCCTTCCAAGAGAATTACATGACAACTGTCTGAAAAGATTGATGATGTTTAGGAATCTCATTTGATTGAACGCAGTGGAAATTGGGGGTTGATCTCCTTAAACTTGGCATCAACATCTCTGTTTTATGAGAGTATAACATAAGTTACCAATATCTATGTCCGAGAAACACCGTCAATTTATATTATGTCCTTTTTGTAATCATCAATCTTTGGCTTCACTTTTCACGAATTCAATCTCATGGAAATGAGATTGAATTCGTTAAACCTTGCATGTGAGAAGAAAGAGAAAAAAAACTTATTCATCTTTATAATGACCTTGCAAGAGCAAATGACACCTTGGAAAGACTTGTGAGTGAGCGTACATGGTGTGAGGAGAGAAGGGGGTGAACAATAGCAGGCTCGTTACTTTTGAAACAATATGGTACGGGAAATGACTTGCAAATTTTTGCGTATCGCGTTTACAGGGAACCAAGCCTGAAGCCGCATTATGAACCTTTTCGGCTTAGGATGGATTGGTGTGATAATCACAACCCCCTTTCCTTATAGCAGAAAACTTGTTGGAATAGGAAGGAATCATTCAATAATGACTGATAAAAATGTAATTGGTTCGTCCGGCCTCCTTTTATGGACCACCATTATGCTAATACAATCCATTTTTTGCAAAAGTTCATAAATGTGAAAATATAAATGTTGTGTCAGGACCGTTTTCTCCAGTCTGTCCGTCTATGTATAAACCTTTTTTATGCGGTGACAAGGAATCAAAATGTGGACACTTTGAACTGTTTAAAAAAGTAAGGCGCTCAAAGGTACAAATGCAAAATGCTGAAACGAGTCAGATCAATTCAGATATCATTTAATTTTACGGCAGGGACTTTTCTACTTCAAATATGGCATGAATGGACTCATTGATGCATAGGTTATGCGGTGAAAATGCGATATATTACGCTGCTTACAATGGAACCCTTTTAATTTACCCTAAAAAAGTGACGATGCCCTCACGATGGGGGCAAATGAAAGGGAAACCTTGACATAATCATTTTTAGCTTTGATTTCGAATGTTCTTTTCTTTATGGGTGTAGTAAATGACTCTCAACTTTTGATTTGTATGTGCACAGAACCTTTCCCAGCTTAAATTGGAAATATTTCGAAGAAGGCAAACATTTGCAATAATGCTGCGTATCTCCCACTAAGAGGAAGTTTTGCTTTTTAGATCTCATTTGTATTTTGGGACATTAACTCACGGAAAGCGGAAAGAGTTATATTTGTGTGGAAACCACTAGATGCAATGCTTCTGCGTATACAAAAGGTTCCGGCTCAGGTAGGAATTACATGTTATCATCCATTGTCTCTTGAATTTGCACAAGTGTGCGTACGAATCTCAGGTAGGCACACAGACTACGTTCTAAATGAATGAATGTTAATTGAAAGTCTGAATGTGGACACAACTGGTGCAAATTTACCGCCCTACACCGGATTATTGTTTTTGTCACCTCGTTTAGTCCATGGACCATTCGCACTTCCCTCAACACAGTTTTAGCATAGATGTTCGGTGAGTTGCACATTTTTTGCTTGCGTATTTAAGTGGAAAAAAGTAGGTATTTTTTTCTAATTCTGAGAATCTCCCTCTACTAAAAAACAATGAAAAATTCGATCATATTGTTTCCACAGTCCACTCACATCCTTTACCATGCAAAATAACGAGTTCCCCCATTTGGTCGGAGAAATGTAAAGGTGGTCGAATAATTTTGTGGCTAGTTCCTTTCACAAATTGTGAACTTCCGGATGCCTTCCTGTTTTAAAGTAATGTACTCGTATCTATGTGCAACATTTTTATCCATATTATCCTCAACGTGATGAAAGCAGCATGGATTTTGGAATGCGTACTTTTGACAACGGGGGCACTGATACACATCTCTCTGTCACTTAGTTAGATAGCCGGACTCACAATGAAACCTCTTTACAAGTAAGTCCTCAATTTATTTGAAAGTAATTGTCGTTACTCTACCTAAGGGGCACAATGCCGCAAGAGAACATGATGTAAAAAGATTTCATATTTTTTAACTTGGCATGGTTAATCTTGTTTGTGTGGCTTCACTAGGTAAGCGGTTACTCTAGCGTGTAGATTGCATTGTAAGTTAAGAAAAGTGAGCGCCTCCTAAGTGTTTTGGCTTTTCTAATTTCTCACTAATTCCTCTTCAGCGTTAACGAAGTGAAACAACGTAAGAAAAAGGGTCCCCTTGCCTTGTAGAGAGACATTTGAGTGCTGGAAAACGATGTGAGGGTAAAAGGAAGGGGAAAATGGTAGGCTAGAATGGTAGGAAGAATGGTTATATAGAGTTATACTTGGTCCCCATAACGTTTTGATACGTAGTCTTTTGTCTCATCGGTTTGCAGGATGACTGGCAACTTCTTGCATATGTTGGTAATGAAAATAATCCACATTAAAGGAAAATATTCACGGCCGAAGTATGGAAATAAGCCTTTTACTTTGCGGCGAGCAGGTGAGACCACACGGATGGGGATTAACCATGTGTCTCTCTCATTAGGTTAGAATGAGGGATGGGAAATGACTCGTAAATTTCTAAGGCGAAACCGTATATGACCCTTGTCAAAAATGATTGATGATGTTCAGAAATATCATTTACTTGGCATCAGCATTGTTATAATATGATGGAGTGATATGGATTGCTAGACCCTATATCCGACCGAATCACATCTTCAATTACAATTAGAGATATTTCCTTGTGAAAATATTATCTACCTTTTTATGGCAACCTTCAGCTAGCTTTTCCTTTGTCTAATGATATGAAATATTAACCTTCATTCCTTCATCTTCATCCTTTGCAAAGATTGTTAGGAGAAGCATGTGAGAAGAGACAGGAATTTTGTTATTTTTAACTCATTGAAAACTTGCAAGAGCAAAGGACCCCCTGGCTTGTAAAAAGACTTGTGATTGAAAGATGTCAGAGGAGTAGGTTGGGCAATAGGAGGCTCGTTGATTCTGAAATGAGATGATATTCAAAATGAGTTGCAACTTATTGCGCTTCCCCTTTCCAGGACTCGTAAATATGCAACACCATTAAAACCAAATTTAACCCATTTGGTCAAGGATGCATTGACATTTAAATGGTACAAGTGGTAAATCATATCAGGAAAGGAGGAATTATAAAATTGTGACAGTTTCAAATGAACGGTACGTTCGTGGTATATTCTTTCTTTGGACTACCATTCGGCATGTATCTATGGCAATACAATCAATTCCCGCAGAAGTTCATAAAGTTCATACATAAAAATTCGCATTCCATTTTATCATAACCATTTGGATTTAAGCTTCCCGAATCCCTTCCCGAGTCACGAATTTATTTTACGAAAACGGTGCCAAATGAACGGAAGCATTAATTGGCTAAAGTATTTCCCTCTCAATAATTTATTCAGCCATCATTTATTAAGTAGCTATAGCTACTTATTGCGATCGTCATGTCCGTCTGTCCGTCTGTCCGTCTGTCTGTCCGTCTTCTCTCTAACTTTTGAAGGGATGATCCGATTGACCAGAAATTTTGTATGGGTACTTAGAAGTGTCCAAGGAGGAAGCCTATTGATTTGATTAGGATCGAATCGTTGATGTGTAGGTTATGCGGTAGAAATTAGATGTATTACGCTCCTTACAATTGAACCTTTTATATTATTAGAAAATGGGGCTTTGCACTACCCATAGCAACACATTGTTTTCCTACTGCAATCCCAAACACACAATCTTAAGCCATGGATGGATAGAGGATGGGTGTTCAAGTCATCGGGAATCCATCATCCATGTAAAGTGTTGAAACTTTAGGCCGCGGATACGCTTGGCTTGAGCTGCCGTGTGGCTTTGGATTCAAATGAATCTAGAGAACCACTTTCACTTATGCATGCTGGTTTACCAAGTTCTAGGGTGTGAATGCTCGGCGTCTCTTGTTCCTCTTTCAGTGTGCATCCTGCTCCCGTTGGGTAGAGAGAAATGTATTCTCTCTACCTAAAAACACAGACAGACTTACAAGGAAATCCAATCAAGGGCAGTCTTGTTGCATTCTCATCTGTATTGTCGGTTCATTCTCCGGTTCGCAATGATGGAGGTGCGGAGATGGCGATTTCTGGGATTTTTTTGTCAAAATCCCAAAAATCTCCACCTCGTATTGAAGGTGATTAAGGTATAGAACATTATACTCTCATATTTTTTAATAAATCTGTATTCGTCATTGTCGTCATTCTTTTACTATCAAAATCGTTATTTTTTAAATAAGACGAAGCTTCCCATTTGTGTCTCCTGTCTGGCCCCGTCGATCCTAAGGGAACAAAGAATGACGTTCAATGTTCGTGGTGCCGACCCTTCTGTCTTCATCCCTGTGAATAGAGGTACAGTTAATTAAAAAAATTGAAGAGGATAAAATTTATCCTCTTCAATTTTTATTGAAATGTACTTGGATTAAAATGTAATCCTTTTACATTTTAATCCAAGTCAAATGCTTCTTTCAAAGTTTGAGATTTTGTTGGACATCATCATCAATTGGCAATCTCAAGTTTGTATCAATTAATTAATACTTACATCCCATGTTGGCTTCATAATTACTTGAAACATTCATAATTATACCCAATATGTAAGTCTTATCATTATAAATCTTTTCGATACTTAGTTGTTGAGTAAACAATTAAGTATCGAAATGTTGTTATCGAAAAGTTACCAGTTTATGATTAGCTCTCAAGTTTGTATTTGAGTAGATATTTAATAATGGAGTAGTTCCGTAAGAATTTGATATTCTTGCTAAGCATGAACTGATTTTTAAACAAATTTATTAATCTCAAACATGTATTCTGAGATTTGTTAATTAAATAGGACACTTATAATAATTTTACATCTCATACATGTATTTTGAGTATGTACAAAGCAATTATTGTGAATCAGACTTTACTGTTGTTGCTCAGACTTATAAGAGGAGTTTTTGTTTGGTATTAGTTATTTATATATGCCGGGAAGGCATTCGACGAGGAACTCAGGGTTGAATATTTATGAAGCATTTCTTGACAATCGTCTTCCTGGAGGATTCAATAATTTAGAAAAGTAGTAGACGAATACAATGCATAAATTGAATGTTTTCCCATTTGAACTGAAAATAAAAGACAATGAAGCATTATTGAGCACAGAGATTTCATTTCCTCGTGTCCTCAAAACACAACTTTCATAAATGTATTAAATGCGGGAGGGATGATCATCTGGAAAAAGAATCTCGACCTGAGAAAATGACCACAACGCCACACGATCATGGAAGGAAGAGATGTTGATGATGATTGATTGCAGTTTTGTTTAATTTTTTCTATATATTTTTAATCTGTATTATGATTAATTCCAAACTTAAAAACCAAGGGGGAAGCAGGAAAGTAGAGTTGATTCCAATAAAGATTAAAAATATGTAGAAAAAATTAAACAAAACTGCAATCAATCATCATCAACATCTCTTCCTTCCATGATCGTGTTTAGTTGTGGTCATTTTCTCAGGTCCAGATTCTTTTTCCAGATGATCATCCCACCCACATTTAATACATTTATGAAATTTGTGTTTTGAGGACACCAGGAAATGAAATCTCTGTGCTCAATAATGCTTCATTGTATTTTATTTTTAGTTCAAATGGGAAAATATTCAATTTATGCATTGTATTCGTCTACTACTTTTTTAAATTTGTCAATCATACAGGAAGAGGATTGTCTCCCATTGTCTCATTGTTCCAGAGATAAATGGGGAAAGGAGCACTATCCTCAGTCTTCATTTGGTTTTCCCACAAGCACAAAGTATCATCATCATGAACAAAGTCGTCCTCTTGGTCCTGCTTCTGGCTGCGGGTAAGTTATTTTCCACAAACTTTTTGGGGGAGAAAAAAGCTCAAATTTTTAATTTACTTCGCCTTTTTTCTTTTCATAGCCTGCACCGCTAGGCGCTACCAGACGTCCAGCATCAACTGCGTCGGAGAGTACCAAACATGCATGGGTAAAGCATTTAATTAAACCGAATTCTTTTCGCCCCTTTCCTACAAACTGTCCCTAATTTCAGACACTGAGGTCCTCAAGAACCCGGTCCACGCATCCAGGGACTGCAAGAAGAGGATTAAGGACCATGACACGTGCAGACCTCACGAGGGGAACCCAGAGGTTGGGAAGCCACCACCTGGCATGGGTATGCGGAAGTGACATAAATCTCTTTTTTTCAAATGTCTCTCATTATCATCTGATTTAACAATTGCAGAGGACTGTGGAGCCTCCCATGGTGGCAACGATTGCTAAGGGGCGACGGACACAGGATCTACGACATCTACACGAGTTTTTTTATCAATTTGATCTGGTTTCTTACAACGATTTGACTAAATTTTAACTTCAGTAAAAATACAAAATTGCATTATGACAAAATTCTTCTAATTTCTTGTGGAAACGGCATATCATTTCTTATTCCACCAACACTAAGGGAAACATTTAGGTTCATACACTGCATGTCATAAATTCATTTGGTGATGGAAATTTGCATTGGTTTGGAAGTTGATGCATAGCATATGGACTTTGAGTGACCAGAAAGTCCATACTCTTTTCAGTTAAAATGCTGAGACACGTCGTCAGATTTGGGTCCATAAGTGTGTGATGTGATGAGAATGATTTGAATTAATACACGTCTTCATATACTTCCGGCTTGGCTTCTGATCTGCTAATTGCATTTAACCTCATTCCGACATTTTGGAGAAAACAAAACAAAATGCACAATAGAACTACATTCAAACAATGGCTAAAAAGAATCTCCTTTGTTCTCTCTTCCGTAAACCAGTAGGTATTCATAAATTAATTCATTTAGAAGTGCTAATTTGGGTGAAAGAAGCCATACTTTAATACATATGCTTGAATTCTAAGCCACTCTACTTCACAGCTGATTCCTTACAAGGGAACACAGAAGCCATGTGGACCGTCTCCACCTCAGTGTCCATGCTG
>JAQGCL010000228.1:0-18370 GCA_034699605.1 Isotomiella paraminor | reverse complement strand
ATTCCTCATTCCTCTGCCACTCATCCCAAGGATCGGAAGTCGGATGATAATGATTAACATAAGACCTTCGCGTGCTCGTTGTCCAATGCGTAAATGTGGGCAGGGTGACGGACTCTAAGAATTCTTTCTCCCATTGTTGCCTTTGGTGGAGCGCCAGTTTCCCCCAAAAAAGCAGGATGATGACGACGACGAAGACAGCGGCCCCAACAGCCCCACCCTTACGGTTATTGGTGTCAGGACCTGGAGGGGAAGGAGATGTGACATCTTTGCTTCGTTCCAATCCTAAGTACGGAAAAACATTGTTGTATTGTACGTCGAAGTCAATCTGGTGAATCAAAACTTCCATTTACCACTTTGAGTCTCAGACTTGGAGATACAAGTACTGGTTACGGCTTCTGTGTATGTCGGAAGGGTATCGTCTCCACTAGCCTGTAATTGGAATTTTTCTGACCTCCTTCCTCCGGGACATTTGGTGTGATGATGACATGATGATCTCTTGGGCTTGTGTCTGCCATGATTAGCGTCAAACGTCTCAATTCGGATCAATGAATCTCAAGTCGGCTTTATTTCAAATTCAAAACAAAATGTGTCGTACTTGAACTTAAATCAATTAGTACACGCACAATTGGCCGTATTGCGTCGAGAGACCAATACTGAACTTAAATTCCATATGATGAGTTTGTTTTATATGGGAACAGAGGCCCTACCTTAACTTTGAAGCAACAAAGCATATCACGACAGGGTAAAGCATATCACGTAAACAGCTGCGAAGTCGGGGTCCCAAACAAATCGGGGGGCTCAAAGGATACCAAAACTGGGAAAATGAACTGAGAGAATGTCTACAGAATGGCAAAAGGAACTTTGAAATTGCTCAGATTGTCATGAACAGCCCCTTCCAAGCCACCACAGTCGGAAACGACTTGGTCAAAAACAAAAATCCGATTGACGCAATCAAATATTTCAACTTGGGGGAAGACCTTGATCCCAACTTCTGTTCTGGTAGCAAACAACGGCCAGGCCTGGTCCCATGCTACGCTCGGATTCAGCCCTTTCAAAAAAGACGCCTGGATATCAGTGGGATCAGGATACAGGGATTTGCGATTGAGTGAAAACACTAAAAATGACTGCATCACAAAGTTTGAAAACGGAATAAGGCTGTTGGGAACCGAGAGTTCATTCCTCATTTCCGCCCTACAGCTGACCCAAGAAGAAGAGATCTCCTCTTCATCATTCATTGAGGAGGTGAGTCTGGAAGATAAGGGCTGCTAGGACGACGCAACATAAGGGCCTGGAGAGACTCAGCTGTGATTCATCATCGTCCATTATCCCAGACACCGGAACCGTTGCTGTGCTCTGTTCAATCACCTGACGCACCGATTCGACAGTGGAAAGAAGGATCAGGCTGTGAATTTGGTTAACTTCGCCTTGAAGGAAAAAATTATGGAAACAAATAAGTTTGAGGAGAAATCCGCCATTACGTTCGAGGCGAATAGCGCAGGGGAACTGAGTGAGTTGTTTAACGAGGTCCGAACACTAAGCCTCCTCACGAAGGCTGAGGTGGAAGGGATTATAATGGGGAAAAGCAAACTGCAAAAATTGTACCGGTTTTTCATCTCCCCGGAAAAGATTAAGCAACTCGTGGCCACCTCCTTAACTGGTGAGGAAGACCGGAATGTGGTTCGTCGCATGTCGGAACCTAAGCCCAAGGAAATTAGAAACCTGTTGAAGACCCTCCCAGCTGATCATGATGAACATCTCCTTCGCTACACACTCACCTATAGTAATGAAGAGTCCTTCTCCACATTGGCGCACGGATCCTTTGTACAGGTCTTGGTCAATTTCGACTTGGCCTCGTATGCAAACGTAGCGACCCTCGCTAAAAACCACCAGCCGCGGATCGGAATCCATGGGCATTCTGTCGTGCTGCAGGAGTTGTTGCAGGTGAAGGAGCTGCAGGGGGAGTGTCGGTCGGTGGTGGAGGAAGGGGAACGGGGAAGCGAGCAGCGGCGAGATTCGCATCTTTCCTCGACGGCATCATTCAGGAAACTGTTGGAGGCAACCCCTCGATCTTAGCTGATGCTTTTGATAGTGGTATGGAGAGTTTGATCAGCACTCCCTCGTGGTAAAAGGGGAAAGCTTACAGGGGCTATGCTTATGTACGTGAGCAAAGATAAATAAAAAAGTGACCTACCGACCTATGCTCAGTAATGGTCACCCATACTTCCAATGTTAATTATTTAAAAAGGGGGGCGAAGTGACCCGCCCACCTCGCTGCTCACGTATACAAAATATATCACGTATATATGCATAACCACATTGAACTGAGCATCTGATTGAATGTAAACATAAACACTGTGCGTGATTGGCTCGCTCTTATTTGCACGCTAACCACCACCGCCGCACCCGCCGCACCACTTGCATCACTTGTCCCCACAGCTCGGCTTGATTTTCTTTCGGCTGTCTTACGCGAGATTCTTTTCCAGCCTTATTATATATCAACTTCCGTGCTCCTGCCTGCTTTTGAATTGTAGTCACGCTATGGTAAACAAAGTTTGTTTGTAAGTGGTAATGACAGGGAGGGACTGCAGAGAAGCGACTTTCACTTTCAATTCAATTATAGAAAGAACAATTTTGTATGACATTTTAAAATTGTTTATTTTTGTTCTAGTGTCAGTTTATGGCAATGTTGTTTACCTACTTGACTAAGGGGTGTAGTAATAACGACATGACTATTATGAGATATTGCTTTCTTTTTTGCACAATTGACATACATTTTGTCATTTGTCCCTTTTTTATAACACACCCACTTTAGCTTTTGTTAAACTGTCATAAATTATCCTTCATCCATTTTTTGTATTTTTAGCCGAATTACTTTCTTTCTGTAAATGTCTCTTCCACCCACCCTCGACTCTCATTTGACTTGGGTCATGTTATCATATAGGGAAAAGGGACAACACCTTAATTGTTTTTGGAAAGTCAGACGAATGAATGCTTTGTCATCTCGCTTCCGTGTATCACATGTAGGAGTATGCCGACATCAATTTGAATTTCTCCTACGTTTGGAGACAGACTGAGATTGTGCAACGTCATTTAGAAATTTGAATGCCAGACAGGGATTAAGTTTCAGAGCGTAGTTTTGCTTTCTTTCCTTTCCATTGAATAGAAAAGAGAATGAAATGAAGCCCAAATGAATGAATGGAATATTGCACTTTTGAATTGAATTGAGGAGACCATACTAGGCGATTTGTCTGACAATGCCAATGACAGCCACTTTCTTCATCTCTATATTCCATGCCATTTCGAAACGACAAAAAAAAACCCGAGAGCCAGAAGAAGGATGGGATCCAAATTGCCATCTTTTGTGCGGGTGGAAATGTCACTTGCTTAAGTAACTCGTACTGAATGGTTTGGGAATTTGATGTACCTTCGAGTTTCTCAATTTGCATGCAGTCGGATGCAGGGAAAGGTTTCGCAGTCGTAGACAAGAAATTCTATGTCGCTCGTTTTGTTGAAGTTGATTCGTATGTCGTATGTGCCAAGAAGAACGTGGGTAAGTCATTGTATACCCTTTAGAAAAGTGCGTGTCGAAAAGGCGAGAGGCTTATTGACATTCTCTCAAAATCAACTGCGGTTTTATTTTGCAGAAATTGACTTGATGTAAAGTGCAACGTTGCAAGAGACATTCATCCTTGGTTTCTTTGCAACTGCAAACCAACGGGCAGACACAAAAGGATTACCCACACATATGCAGATCGGACTGCTTAAGCTCTGACTTATTACTTTTGGGCATTGCGAGTATTATTCCACATATACAGCCTAAGAGAGTGAAGCTGGTTTCTTCCTTCAAATTCTAGATAGCTTGGATGGAGTGCGTTAACCAGATTATCTCGCGATTTTATGTGAGATGAGATAAAAAACCAACGTCTCTGTTACTTTACAACTCGACTCTTACTTCTGCAATCCTGAATGCATCATTAATTGGGATGTAATGAATGTCTCACTCTCTTTATCTTAGTCTCCGGAGATTGGTTTTTGGTATAGAAACAACAATAGTCACAATGGAACCTTCTAATTCGGTTTACTTGGACAAATATGTGAGATTTTGTATCCGCTGGCTTCATCAACGTCTTTGCGTTTTTTCGTAAAAAGCTTACATTGTAAGTGAACAAGACAAAAGACACGCACTCTTCACTCTTCTTCTTTTCCCCATGCATAAACGCTCCAGAAGGCGTCTTCTTTTCTTGCTTGTTTGTCACGTCACAAATAAAATGCACAACTCAAATTGCACAACTCAACTCCCTCCAAACAACAATACGATACATCCGTCCGAAGTCTTGTAGCTTGAAGAAGGAGAGAACAGATGCAATGCGTCAAATTGAACACATTCTTAGACGGTTCTAGTGTTCTTGCAATTTGTAATAAAATGGCAGATGATGTGATGCGATATGTGATCAAAATCATCAATCGCGTATGTTACATCATGCGACACTGCATTGTCAATTGCGAACACCACAACTTTATTACGGCCGTAAAAAATGGCAACCTTCTTAGACGAAGCTGGTGCCAAACCATCTATACTTTTGTCATATTATTCAAAAGAAAATTTGAGCCTGCAAAAAATACTTTCTCCAGCCAAAATTGCCAAAACTCTCCCACATAATCACCGAATAATTCAAATCGTCTTTGATTTCTTAATGTGCCAAAGAAACTAACGGTAACGGTTTTTGAGAAATCGGAGAAGTGCGAAACGTTTGGGGTAATACCACTACTACGATTGCTTCACTGCGTAGGTATAAATCAGAATTGGTCAACATTTGTGTGGAGAAAGGAGACAATTTTATTGGTCATAGAATGTGTGTCACTTTGCATGGAAACTGTCACATCTAACTTAACTTGCTTTACTCCTGCAATACCAAATATAAAGCACCACTTCTTAAAGACCTCCCACCCGTACATCTTTCGTAATTTGCAATGTATTTTGTGGAGAAAGCCCTGATTTCTTTTAGAGAAAGTAGACGATGGTTTGAAAAAAACAAAGTGAATTAGGAGTACCATCTCTTGTTTTCGAAGGAGAGAGAGAAGGCGGTCAGCCTTCTTTCTTTCAGTTTCAGAAACTGCAAGAAAGTGAAACAACAATAAATTGTAAACATAAAGTATCCAAATCCGAAAGAAGAAGAAAAGGAAATGTGCCATTCTATGATCTTCATATGATCCCTAAAAGGAAGGAAAGAAAAGAAGGATGCTGGCTTAATGTTTAAACCAATGCCGGTTAAACCAAAGCAAATGAACACTATGCAGGGAAACGTCATTTATAAAAGGTGAATACAAAAGGTCATTTACAAATGGAAGCGGTTCGAAAACATGACTAACAGCCAGTTGTAAAGAAACCACGCTTAGATCCTGAGCACCGAGGTAAGTTTATATTGTTCTTTCTAATTTCCATCTTTAATTTTACTGCATGCTTTAGTATCTGCTAATTATCGCTACAGGAAAGCGTTTAGACTTAGGTTGACTTCGGAATCGAAAGTTGCAGAGCATAATAAGAGGCATAAGCACACGAAAAACCTTTTAACCTACAGGAAAGCTGGAAATTTGTATGTACTGTAATCAACTCCTTATATCAGATGATTGTACATAATTTAATTGTTTGTAGTGACGATTGCAATCGTCGCTTTGGTATTCGAAGTCAATGTCGCGCTCGGTCTGCTATTAGGATAGCCATAACCCACTGCAAGAGATTGTTGGGACTTGCAATTCAAAATGAGGCAAGCTTAGTCAAGGAAGCCAAAACCACAAAGGAAACTAAGGTAGAATGTTTAGCAATTTAAATGCGTATTTTGAAAATTAGTTGGTTTTGAATTTGCGAATACGAGTATCGTTGTTGCGATCGTGGTAATCGCGTACCAAGACTTGTTAATCCTATAGACATTTAATTTAGAAGAAGGTGTTCCCAATCCTAATAAACAGCAAAAAATTAATAAATTTCTTTGCGATTTTAGCTAATAAATTTTAGCTAACAAACACAGTGAAAATTGGTGGACATTCTTGCTGGAAAGGATTTAAAGCACAAACTTCTTTCGCTGTTTGCTTGAATCGTTTTCAAAACACTGATAAAGTGGGGTAAGTTGAGACAGGACTATTTTATTAATTCGTGAGAAAGTGTAAAAAAGGCCATGGAAAAACAAGAGAGAGAAAGAAAGGATGACAATTAAGTTTGTACACGAATTTCAATTGCTCTATGATCTCTCAATCAACACTATGTCGGATTGGCTTAGTGACATCCTCGGCTATAAACAAAGAAATACATTAATTTTGTGGACAAGGATTTTGAAAATCTAGATTCTTTTTTCTTACCATCATCATTTGCAGCCTTTGCCGCTGCCTTGGCCGCCCCAATTGCGGCTGCTGCTTTCCCTTCGTCAGCCTCGGCTGCTGTATAAACAATAAAGAATTTGGTGGAGACGTTTTTAGGAAGCTTTTTAAATAGTCTTTACCTGCTGCAGCTTCAGCCACAGCTTCCCCTACCGCCTTAGTTAGGAAAAGTGTATTTAAAAAATCTGCTTAAGGAATGAAATGGTACTTAGGCTGACCATGACGAGAAGGGCGACGGCAAGGAGGACGAGAGCGACTTTCATCGTTGAAGTTTTGGACGATACTGTGGTTGTTAAGGTGACTTCAGAATTGGAAGCGTTGTGAAGAACATGCAGCTCTGCGCTTTTGGTTTTATAGGGATTTTAATGGCCTGTACGTACGTCAATCCATGCCATGAATGAAACAAAAGTAACTTTTTATTGTTTTACAGTAGCCACATTGTTAACATTTTTTAAGACAATAACAATTGGAAATTTTGGGGGTTTATGAATGTATTTATGACGCCATTATAACGCACACAAAAATGTAACATGGATTTTGTTAATGAATTGTTATGATTTTGGTAGTGAAAGGGAGAGAGACCATACTTTCCTCTGACTTTTATTTATTGAGTACAATGGTGTTCGTCGCTAATCTTTTACTCAATTGAATTAATATTTAAATGGTTACAAATAACGATTGATTGATCTTGACCAGTTTTGGGATCAACGGAAACCGCTTATCATAAGTATAATTTAGTTTCGTGTGGTTTGCGCTTCTCGGAAATACCACCTATTCTTGCAATGGTCTTGCATCGAAGCAATACTGTGATGAGTATTGATTTGCACCACAGCTAATTAAAAGTTTCATCCACAAAGTTGAATGAAAAGAAGTTCGAAAGTGATTATGTTCGGGTTTCCAGAGAGCCGATTGCTGCATGGAAATATTTGTATTGATACAGAGAGACTAGATTGAGTAAAAATATACTTTATCTGACACCGAACCCAGAGGTATTACTTCGTTAGTTCAACTTGCATTATGTTGGTCACTCCATATTATCGTCACATCTTCATCACCATGACCACAAGTGCCTATTTGTTCATCTAAATGCTCCAAATAGCTTATAGTATGGTTCCCCACCAGGTCCAATTGATTATGCACTACTTATCAGTTAACATAACCACAACCTAACTTGCGTATAGATCATCTTCTATTAACTTTGAACCCCAGAGATTCTTATCCTGAAAGAAATAGGGCATTTATTAGGTTAGAGGACAATGAAGAAGGAAAGAATAATTATATCGCTTAATTCTTTCCCCATAAATGTTTACAGAACTTTGTATACCCGTTTAGTGATACCAAATCAGAAACTGCTTTTGCTGAAATGAGTGGTATTTGTGTCCATCCATAAAAGTCATGACGTTGACTTGTGTTGTATACAAATGCTATGCCGCGAAGTTCAATGGGATTATGACATGCCTCGGTTCGCATGGTCTTATCTTCTTTAATTTTGAGTACATAATTCTTGTCATGGGCAGAACCACGCATACATACGCAGCTGTTTTCTTCTAAGATGACGCTGGTAGTTACATGTTCAACTCTAACTTTGACGGTGTACATGAGTAATGTTTTCCTTACAGTCTTACATATGCCCAACATATTCTTTATTTGTGTTTTAGTAATTTGTTCAGTTTTCTATTTTCATCTATTTTCATCTATATTCATATGAATGAAATTGAACAGCCGTTGAACCTCCTGGTCTTCAGCCGTTGGATTTACGTCGGATGGGAATCCATCGATCGTATCTTCTACGTTTGATGTTGGGGGAGATGGATGTGTATTGTCAGGAGTAAGTGGTTAATCCCATGGATAAAGAATGGCTGGATACTTACTGTCGTGCCATAGATTTCTCTTTACTGTTATGTACTGGGTCCTCAGATTCCGGACTGTGTTCTTCACTTTCTCCGCCGTAGGAGCAGGATTCATGTTGACGAAACCGACCTTAACAAGTTCTTGGTGGTATTCCTCCACCGTCGGTTTCTGCAATTAGCATTGATTAAATTAAAAACTTCAATATTGTAAAGCTTCTGCGGAACAGTCGACAGAATTTCACCTCCCCAATTTTGTGATTGAATTTGATCGTCTTCAACATGAATTGAAGAATGTTTTCTTGTTCTTCAGTCCATCGATGATTCTACCTCTATTAGTAGAGGGTGGTGGTGATGACGAAGAGGCTTCTTGTTTCTTTTGTTGGCCGTCTTCTTGGGACCTTTCACCGGGGATTATTGACGAAAGTTCATTACGAGTGATTGAGGAAAACTCACTTTTTTACAAGGGGACAATATAGGTCAAATTTACTTCTAAAATTCAGATAATCTTTCCTCCACTCCCTGGGAGGGCCCATTGGATTAAAGTGGGTGTGCAACTATCCCACACTCCCCACACCCTACAACATATATTAGAGCCAGCGTGATCAGGCTCGGATAGGTGTGTACGTTCCCTAATAAATGATGAACGTCTGTAAATTTTTGTAAATCGTCTTTTATTTGAAAAATGGGTCGGGAAAAACAAACTTGAAAACTTCGCTCTTTCACGTGCCACATTTTCCGCTGTAAAGGCCGTTGTTGCAATAGAGGATGCGGAGATGATATTCAAAACGGTCTGTCATGCAAAGTCTTAATACTTAGATATGCATTTCCTTTTGAATTGATGATTTCGAATACGGCTGACTTTTAAGAAGAATGACGGTATATTTTTCCACTGTTATTGTTTTACCTTCATAGGATGACTGCGTGAAAAGTTTAACGCTGCGGATTTAGAGTAAAGTTGAATGCAAAGGCCAAGGCGCAACCATGTTATGGCTTTTTATGCCAGTCGTGTTGTTTTGGTTATTATTTTTCGGCATTATGAGTCCGCGTCCGAATTGCGTATATAAGTCCTTGGAGAGAAGAGAGGAGCTGGTTTTTTTCGAAGCTTAGACGGAGTGCGTTAACCAGATTATCTTGACGAGGGAAAAAACCAAAGTCTGCTTTTGAGTGTTATTCACAACGGCAGTCTGACTTCTTCATAAATTAGTGTTAGAACCTAGATAGATAACGACAATCGCTCGTTGAGGCAACATCATCAACTTTAGGCACAGCTACAAAAGAGGTGCTATGACGCGCCGTTTCACTACAATCGTTGGAGGTTCTCTGCACACTTGTTTTTCAAAACGGGAAACCCATAGTTATAGTAATATGTAGAGGGTGACGACTTAAGACTGAATAAATCATCAGTGGAAGACACAGGTACATATGCATTTCGTTTTATTCTCCGATGTTCTTAGATAAGGAATTCTTATTTACTCTTAATCTTAATCTCTTTCACGGAAATTACTTGCTCGTACTGGGAAAGCAAACTTGTATTCAACGGCTGCACCGCCACTCTCAGCATTACAGGTGATACGAGTGGAACGTTGAAGGAGTTGACCGGGTTGCTCCATTGTAAAATTCTTAAATTCTTCCGTAGTCTCAAGCCAGAAAAATGATCCAAGACTAAAAGACTTAAGATATGTATTGTGTGGGTGGTCCGGGAAACGACTTATTTCCACATTTCTTCGCTCTCCCCGCCTGCATGAAAGTAATACGTCAACCAGTGAAGACATTGAAATCGGAGAAATGATTAAAATGTCACCAATGAGCAATTGGGGTAAGAAATCTCCCGGGTAGTAAACTGAGTCAGACCAGATGATTGGTAAACTCCATATCCCCAGAAATTAAAAGGCAACAACGGGAGGGATTGGAGAAAACCACGACTTCCTGATTATGTCGTATATGACACAAACCGGGAAATCCAGATTAAGATTCCAGTTTTCTACCCGGGAAACTGTCCACTTGAAGTGGATCCAGATGCGTCGGTACCTCGTAAACTTTACCAACCATGAGACACCTACCATGGCCAACCCTACAATCTTTTAAGATCGCGTTTAAAACCTCCCGGTATGAGGCAACGTATAAATCCGTACCAAAATTAAACCAAACAGTAACTTACCAAATCTCGGTGTTAACCGGGAGATCATTGGGCAAAGGTTCGTCAATTGTTATCACATCTCCACTTTCATAACCCACAATTCCGCAAAACACTGCAAAAAAGATTAAAGAATTGGAAATACAGAGATATCGATTCACAGTGAGCATTATGTGGAAACACGTACGTGGGTCAATTGTGGTGGTCTTTAGACTCGTGGTTGGTAAAGTGGTAGTGCTGGTGATAACCGGTACGGTGGTTGTCGAGACTGGTACTGCGGGGGTTGTCGAGACTGGTACTGCGGTGGTCGTTGGTGGGTAATCTATCGTTGATGTTTGAATAGTTGGTGTTGTGTCGTCAGAAGAGGTGTCAATATACCAAATATCCCTGCTGCTGGCATAACCCCCATTTTCCGAATAACTTCCGCCAAACACATATATTCTGTTGTCATTTGAAAAAACGGCGTCATCAACGAAGAAACGCTTTCCTGGTAATCCTGTCACGGGAACCATTTCCCACTCCATTGTTTTAATGTTGATTTTTGCAATACTGCGGTCCCAATCCTGGTACATGTAATGCCCACCCACACCGTACAAATACTTGTCCCCATCGAATGCGTACCCTGTATGGTAGTCGGGCATATAGTCGATTAGTAGTGGTGGTCCCAAATTTGCTGACGCTGGGTGAAACGGATATATTCCACCACTCTCAAAGTAGAAGCAGAAGATAAGAGCGTAGGGAGACTCGCTCCATTCATTCCAAACTCCACCTGCACTTGTACAAGTTGGCAAATTCATTAATACCCTGCCTTCAGTGGAGATCATATTGTATTCCAAAATCTTAAACTCCTGTCCTCCAAACAGAAGGACGGTGTTTCGGTCAACTTGAACCTTGCCACCGTTGGAAGCGGCCATTGAAACATTTCCCACAGTCGTCACAATTGAA
The DNA here is from genome assembly GCA_034699605.1 of Isotomiella paraminor. NCBI lineage: Eukaryota > Metazoa > Arthropoda > Collembola > Entomobryomorpha > Isotomidae > Isotomiella > Isotomiella paraminor. Next base: position 7,069 of record JAQGCL010000228.1, on the reverse strand, counting down.
GAAACGATGTTGAAATTGTAAACATCGTAGTTTCTTGATGATCCAGCGCCACCAAAGTAAAAAATTGAGTCCCCTTCAGGCCCCATTGCCGCTTTGCCTGAATACAAAGCTTTGGGAAGATGTCCTACAGTCTCCATACGGTCAGCTGCTATGCTGTACTTTTGAATGGTGGAATAAGTCGTGGAAGTCCCAGAATCGTAACCTCCAAAAATGTAAACAGAATCGAATCCGTCATACACCAAAGCAGCTTCTGCTAATCCAAGGTCAAAGGTTGCATTGCACTTTGTGACTTGCCAGTCTTGAGACAATGTTCTACCCAACAACAACACCAAGATAAGGTAACCAAGGCACCCCATTTTCGGATTCGGAGAAACCAATGACATTTGTCTACTTTTCGTTCCAAAGGAAGAAGTGAGTTGTAGAATGCAAATTGAAATATATATATAAGCATATGACTCTGCGTGATTTATCACCATTTGATATATAATGATCTGATAACGATGACAATGAGAATGGCTTTTGATAACGGTAGAAAATTAGTTTTTTTATCTACGAGCAGAAGCATGTAAAAATGATCCTTCGGTACATCGTATTCGTTATCGTGCTTTGGATGTGGCTTTGTATTTATCAATTAATTGATTATGCTGGATAGACAATGAATCTTTTCAAATTCAAGGGGGCAACGTGAGACAACAAGCAAAAACAGTTTTTACTTCGTTAGTAAACAAATTGCAGGATTGTTCACGTACAGTCGTCGAATGCCGTCCTCAGCACCTTCGAGAATGTGCCCTGCTGGAGTCTCTTTCAGCAACGACCCTCTTTTTTGGAGACTATCCCCGACACTCTCAATTGTTGGGTTGTTCGCCATCTTTGGCATTATCATGGAGCGGAGTGGAATGGTTACTAGCGAGTTGGGGACACACAGCGGTTCAGCCGATTTGACCTACGCAATTCAAACTGAAGGAAAGAGTAGCACGATCCTTATTGAACCATCAAGTAAGTAAACTTTTAAGTAACTTTTAAGGCACTTTTAAGTAATACTGGACATCAATGATGTCAACAGTCCCTTGACCCGTTGTTGGGAGTACTCGAGGGATACGTAAACCGTTCGGTCGTCCACCCAAAAATAGGCACGCTCCTTCCCCGCGTTATTGAGCAGGATACTGCTCTGCCGCCTAAATCTCCTTTGTCTCCATACGGAGAAGGTCGGTGAATCGCTGGGACAGACTGAGATTCAGTGTGTACAGGTACACGATCGCTTGTACGAAGATATAATCAGGAGAGCAAAGTCGGATCTAAGAATACCATCCTGAAATCATCATTTTGGCTTCAATCCAATACTCAAGTTTTCATTTTTTTGTGATTAAACTAGGAAGGAAGAGACATGGGTAAGGTGAACCGAAAGGGAACGAACAAAATGTTGGTGTGTGGTTGACCTGGGACGCTGTTATTGAAACTGAGATCGTCATGGTTATTGAGAGATTCATGGTTATTGACAGTTTTATTGAGCATAGAATGTGTGTGACTTTGCAACCAAAGGCTCACACTTGACTTACTTTACTTCTACAATGCCAAACGTAAAGCACCACTTCTTCTTACAACCCTTCATAATTTATTAGAAGCAAGCATTATTTATCTAAAAACTTTTCAGAAAAAGGGGAAGTTGCCGTTTTCAAGGAGACAGTGACAGTGGACGATGGTTACAACAAGAAGAAACCAAATTGAATTAGGAATATCATCTCTTGTGTTCTAAAGACAGAAAGAAAGTGGTCAGTCTCCTGGAAACGGAAAGAAAGAAAGTAAACCAACAATAAATTGTAAACAAATCCGAAAGAAGAACGAAATAAATGTGCCATTCTGTTCTCTCTATTTCTATTCTCTTCATCTGATCCCTAAAAGGAAGGAAAGAAGGACGCTTGCTTAATGCTTGTCCAAAATGGTTTTTCCGGCTCAACTCTTTCTTCTTCCTCTAAAGAAAGATGCCGGCTTTCTCTCTCTCTTTCTTTATTCATACACGATTGCCTCCTCTTCTGTTTTTTTCTTCTTCAGAGATATCGCAATTTTCAATTGATTTGATTATCCATTCCCACTCATTCAATTGTGCCATGGAATTTATTTTATTCGCAGCAAACTGATGGCGTAGAGAAAGTAGTCCGGAGCAGCAAGATATCATCACATCAGGAAGGACAAATATTGTTATGTTGCATCCTTAACATAACGAAGGGACTGAGACGATAGGGTATAACAACAACACATAGACAATTCAATTGTTATCGATCCAACTTTCTCCTCAACGACGGTCGGTTTGGGTGGCTTTTATCTGCAGTATTATTGCCTACTGTGCTTTCTCTCTGGCCACATTAGGTGACAACTGATGCATTATTTAGGACTTGTTACACCCTAACTTTCACTTCATTCCACTTCAGACAACAGCAGAGGTCCAGAACCCATAAAACTGTTTGGGCAAATGGGCCTGAGATACTTTCACATTAGACTTTTATTTGTCGAGTGGTCCTAACAGAGTCGTCAGCCCACAGATGTGCCAAAGGAAGAGATCAGAGAGAGAATGTGGAATGTGACACTAGAGCAAACACTCTCAAGAGTCAGTCAGTCGTTGACTTTATATAAATATTTGCGGAAATTGAAAGTAGACATTCATGGTCGTATGGGTTTTCCTTCAAGAGAAAGTGTGCACGCATTAACTTTCACTCTGTTTTGGTATATGGAATGAGGACTGACTTTTGTATAATAATTTTCCTATCTTTTATCATAATCAATGTCCGCCTCATTTCCACTCAACACCCCTATCCTTCTACCGTTTCTCCGCACCGCAATTCGAATAAAGTTTCAAATTCGCGCCAAATTTCATATTTGGACACTATAGGGCCTGGTACTGTACCGGACCCGGTACACCAATATATCTAACTTGCAGCCACTGTGCAAATTAGTTTCAGTTCATAATGGCGCTGCACATAGAAAATGTCCCAAGAATTTTAGTTGGCTTCGGCATTGCAGCACTCACTTTCCTTGCCTGCCAAGCTCACTTCTCAATTACTTCACTCCTTCACCCCACCCGTGACACCCGCCTACTCTTACACTACTAACACTACAGATGATGGCGCAATCATCCAGGAAGGAAGTCTGAAAACCGCATATTCCAAGGCAAATGCCGTCAGACAAACTACCAAGGCATATGCAACTATTATCAAAGCAGTTTCAATGACTCGAAGTGTCAACGGAGCTTCCTCAACTGCAGCACTGAACGGTCGGTAGACATGTTTACCAAGGATTCCTTCATGCATGTCGCATGCAGACACATTTCTGTTTCCAAAAAAGGAAACCGATGTAGCCCGCTCCGACTTCGTCATGAGGTCGTACTTCTTTTGTAGGCAGGACCGCATTGACGAATGCACATTTAATTGTAGGTGGATAGCGTATTTAAGCCAAACACCAGGTAACCCTGACTCCACCAAAGCAGCACACCCAGGTTTAACTGCGGCGTAGAACCAATTGCGAGTTACGGAAATGAGAAATCCCTCCATTCGGTCAATGTATTCCTTACAGTGAATAACGTCGCTCTTGCCTTACATTTGCGTTAAAGCTGTGAAAAATAATAGACCATCAGCGTGACTGATGGCTGCTAAACGCTTTTGTAGGACCAAACTTGGGTTCACATGAGGTGGAGTGACCCTAATGTAATTCTCATACAGGAATGCCGCTTGAAGAAGGTTCATTCCCAAGAGCATTGTGCTCTTGTCAAGTGCTTTTCGGTATCTTTGAACTCTTTCCAACTGTGCCACCGTGGACGTCTGGGTGGAATTTATGTAGAGTTCTAGTGCGAACTTCCAAAGGGGTGTCCAAGAGCCGGAATCATCTAGAGGGTAGCTCTCCAATCCCAATCCAACAAGCTTCCACTTATCCTCATCGATCAACTCTTCCATCTAATGTGGAACTGGCATCGTTCGTTCCTTCGTAAGGAAAGAGTAGAACACGGCATCGTAATGGTTGTAGAGGAAGAAGGACGCCCCAGCCAACAAAAGCAGAAGTGACCCTAGTTCTCCACGGCTGTTAAGAATTGCAAATGGCGCCTGGTCGCACAATGGTCCGTCTCCACAATTCGCACCATGATACCTTCTTCAGTAGGGAATGTCAAAGAGTAAATGACGGTGAGACACACAATTGCCCCGAGAGTGAAGAGCCAAATGCTATTGTCAAAGCCATCAATTGGGTTGGCACGTAGGAGTCTCCCTTCCCCATGACCAGGGCAAATCCGAGGGGGAGGCTTATCACATTGTTGGACAGTATTTCAATCCTTTCTGGCCGTTCAAGAATTCGGGATGGAGGAGCAAGGAACGCGGTGGCGCTCACTTCGTCCATCTTCATGTTTGGATAAAGATAGATGAAGGCGTCGTCTTGTTGGGTAAAGTTTAGCTTTAAGGACAACATCTGCCACAGGCAAAAGTTTTCGCTTCCCGTGAGTCCCCTAAATCCAAGGCCGAGTGAATCACAATTCCCCGTAACTCGGTTTGGTGGTGGGAGAATGAATGATGGGGTAATGAGAGGGATACTCATGGTACAGCCGGCAGCGTCTTGATGAAGGTAGGTCCAGAAAGAAAGTATGTCCGTCAGAGATCCCGGGGGGTTTGATTGGCACCAGGCGTTGTGTCAAGGTTTGTCTGCTGTCAAGGAGGTGGATCCGACTGTTTATGCAAAGGAGAACGATGGAAGTTACCCTTGCGTCTGTTAGATGTTGAAGATATTCACTGTTGACTTTTGTATGCGACTGTTGTAGGTTATAGATTAGAACGTCCGGATTCTATTCCTCCACTGTTGAAGCAACCGTCTCCAAAAGGTTTTTGGAGACCAAGAGTTTTATTTTAGAGATGGATACAGGGGACAGACGAAATGAAGGTGGCTTATACCTCGTTCCATTTTTGTCAGTTACGTTTAAGCTTGCAATCGTGTAGGTGGCTGCAGAAAGGTTATCGAAATCGATTGACGTGACGTTTACCTCTGTTGTCTTTTACGTTTTCCGTTTACTCCTGAAAACGAGCTACAGTTAAAAAAGGGGTCTATCGAATGTCAGGTATAGCATGCCATAGAAATGAAATGGTCGATCGATTAAATATTTAATATGGGTCCCTGTATTGATGGAATATAATATTGAATTAATATTGAATCCCCGCAGTTTCGGGGTCTGGTGGAAAGGGCAGCGAGGGTGGAATGGGTGGCACCAATCAGCCCAATTTAATGGTAAATGTCGACGATCATTTCAATATCGGAAATGGTTATAACTGCCAAGAACACGGCCGACGTACCATAAATACGGGACGACAACCCAACGGTAATGCGGGACCTGATGGAACTAAACCCCCAACACTCTCTTGTAAACCACTCGATGTGGTAGCCCACACCGGATACATCAGTGAGTTCAAACGGATTAACAACGAAACCACCAACGAATTCTTGGGAGCCTCGTGGAAGGAAACTTTGGACAAGTTGAGTGCTCATCCTGATGCCCCTTAAATTTATAGTATATGCTAAGATGTCGTCTAATCAAAAGTTATGTCTATAATGTAATTCTGTCCCACCTCATTCCATAAAATTTATGTTGTATTCCTTAGTCCCGACAAAACAGAATTGATAAACGATATTTACCATACACCATTAAAGTCACGCAACCAAGTCATACAAAGAAATCTGATAATTCAAAAATCAGTACGAGGGGACATCACCACGGGTAAATGGAGGTTCCCCTTGCTAGTGGCAGTGATATATGTTGTGAGGGTTGCAGTGTGAGTTATTGTGGTAACCTTGGTTTCTGCGGATGGGGCCCTGATGGGACTGTTGGAAACAATTGTTTTGAAAATTCTTATGGGCTACAGCATTAATGCAAGTAAACCTTGTCAAAGTTCGAAAATTCCAAAATTTTGTACATTGCAATATTGACAGAAACCCGCAATTTTACATTAGGGGTGCCGAGAAAAAACAGTTCTTTTGTATTGGGGCAATATAGGACAAATCCACTTCTGTAATTGGAAGAATCCTTCCTCCAGTCCCTGGACGGTCGTATTCACAGAAACCAAGCGTAGCACAATAATTCACACTGCAACCTTCACAACATATGTCAACAGCAATCGAAAGCTCCATTTACATGTGACGGTCCCTCGTCAGGTCAATGGGCACCTTTCAGTTGGGTCAATTTCATATTAATTATAACCAACTCCTGCAAAACATATGAAAACAAAGTGATTATATATTGAGTAGTTGGAAAGATTCTCTTGTGAGTTCACACTTTCAGTTGGAACTTTTCTTTCAGACTTGAGGTAGCGACTGTGAGGCCATCTACAGACGACGATGGTTTGAAGTGCGACGTGCGACTGAGGATGTGGAAACATAGAATGTGAAGTTTGAAGTCTGAGGATGACTTCGGTAGATGCGGTAGTGAGGTGCGAAAATATACGTGGACGGTGAAGTGTGAAAATTTGAAATTGTAGATAGTGAATGCAGGATGATTTGGAGTCCAAACACAGACTGGGTCCAAATTTTGGACCCAGTCTGTGTTTGGATTTGTGTGCAACAGGGTTCAAACTGGTTGTTAAATATCCCGCACACAGCGTAGGAGTCAAGATTTATTTTTCAGTTGTTCGAAATTTGTGGTGCCATGACAATGTCAGACACCCTCTTTCTTGGCTGGAGAAGGGATTTAGCCAAGCATTTTTATATTAAAGAAAACTGAAGAAAAAAAAATATTGATCGAATCGATGATTACGAGTCAATTGTTCAATTGTTGCATCGATTGTGAAGGTTTACTATAGTCCATTGTGCATTGTGAGGCAAACAAGGCAAACAATTCCTATACTTTCCCTACTAACGATCGATAACAATAGAATTTAGCTTTGTTGCCTTAGTAGATATATTGCTCAATTAGGAGGCACCATGACAATATTTTCCCTCTGTTTTGCCATTTTTATTTACCCTCTCTCCCTCATGCGATGGTACAAATTATAGAACAAGGAGCATTTGGACAATTGAACGTATGAAATGTAGAATAATCAAATCAAAACCA
>JAQGCL010000227.1:0-18426 GCA_034699605.1 Isotomiella paraminor | reverse complement strand
TGAAGTGACAGCAGTGTTTTTTTCAACAGTCTCCTGAATTTTCCCATTTTTTAAGGAACACTGGGTGAATTTATTGAATACCTCCGACTCAACATACGAATTAAAAAATGGGAAAATTCAGGAGACTGTTGAAAAAAACACTGCTGTCACTTCATACATTTATGCTGTTGAAGGTACCCATCGTTGTCGAAAAGTGCTTTTGGCTTGTGGTCAATGAAGCGTGCTTTCTCTGGTGTCTACCTTCAGAAAAAACATTTCCATCGTAGGATTAGGTATTAGAAAGGAGGTGTGGTGAAAGCAGGGAAAGTGTGGCAATTGGCCAGAATCTTTGCAGAGAGGTGCCGACTTTCTCCTGCGGTTGAGAACGAGAAGAGAAAAGCTCATCATTATGAACGTTTTATGACTTCATTTGTGCGGTAAAAGTTCGGAAATCAACTTAGCTTTATTTTCTCTACATGAGCAACGTTTCAGGAGTAAATATTTATACTTCATTTAAAGTCATGATTTAATCCTATTTCCATTGTTAATTTATCCAGTGTCAGTCAAAAGTTTTTGTCCTGTCACCAAAATCCCATCCTCCTCCTGGTTTACAAATGTCAGAGTTTGTTGTCCCATCCGAGGTGAGGATGTAGTAATCCTGCGGCTTTCACCACCAACTTTCTCTTTTTCACGTGTGTGGAAAGATTAACAACGTTCACTATCCAGTGGACAGGCTCAACTTTCTCCATGCAGAGACAATGCCCTAACCCTTTGTGACATTTGACGTAAATAAGATTTCCACACCAAAAGGCAAGAAATACGAAAGGATGAAAAATGAAGAAAATGTATCACATTTTTTTACTATACTTTCTCTTTCTTTCTACAACAAAGTGTCAGAGTCAACTTTCTCCAAACTACGAATTAAACTCGGACTGAAAGGAAGCTTTTCGCAACTCAGAGATTTGCCCTGACGGGGAAGAGTCTGTGGGTGAGTAGGGAGGATGTCTGTAATGATGACCTCGAGCGACCTTCCTCCCTCTTTTCGGGACACTGATGCTGGCCGGCCTTCGATTCGTAGTCGTTAAGGTTCTATGGGGCACAAAGTTTGGGACTATTTTCGTCTCATTAGACTCATCTTCATAGTTTTCTTCAGCTTCAGTTTCTCTTTCCTCCTTGCAACAGGACAAGGCACGGCTCAGTTCGCCCCGTAGTTCGGAACAGACGCCGGATTTGTTCTCCCTTCGCTTTCTTCGGACGTGGCAACGTCTCTCCTCTCCATTTCATTTTCACTTGCTTTCTCTTCTCATTAATTTCATTTCCAGCCACATTCCTTCCTTAAGAGTCTATTTCGCTAATGGAAAGGATAGACAATCGACTTCTCCGATAACTCATTTATGCTCTCCTTCTCTTCTCTTGCCTTCGATGGTGATAATTATTTATGACGATACTTGGTTCAAAGTCACTAAAAAAATCTATGGTGAAAGCAGACAAAATTGGCTCGTAAATGAAAAAGGATGCACTCAATCATCGTACCCAATGCCAGAATTGATAGTAAACAAAGAGGGAATGTCAATATTGACAGAAAGACGTAACTGAGGAAGCGAGACAACAAAGGGCAGAGGATAATGTGACACAGAATTTTATGGATCCTTCTTGACATTTGGTCAATGAAGTCACGGTGTTTCCCAGAAGCAGAAGATCGCATGATTTGAGAAAGTGGTCAACATTTCACCATACCGCATTTCAATGGGATTTAGCCCCAACTTCTTCTCCCACTAGAAAAGTTTGACAGAGGATCAAGCATATTTTTACGCTTTTAACGCGCCATAGAGTGGAGAAAATGATACGCCAGTTCACTTTGTGAAACATATTTTCACAAATTGGACATCCTCGCTTTTGAGAGACATGCAATAGAAAGTTGGATCTCGTTTTAATGAGGAAGATCCGCTTTGGCATGTCCGAAATTTCCACAAAGACGAGCTTCATTCACTCATCCATGCATGGCTGAAATTTAGAGAGCTTGTAAAGTAGAAACAGACTGGAATCAGTTCTGCAGAGAGAAAGTTACTCGTGGGCCGTTGTCACGTCACTTTACTACACTCAAAGAAAATGTATCTTCTACACTTGTTGAGATAAAGCAGCTCGTTTTGTTTATGGAACCGTTTTGAGTATCTGCTTTCTCGGAATAGATAATGGGTGTAGATAGTTATTATCAAGTTCAATGCAGAAGAATCAGTCTAAAAGTTGACTACGTTCCGGTCCGATGAACGCTCTTTCTGTTCCATTTTTGTGATGCAACTTGGAAGATGAAATGGGATATGGTTTTCTCTAAAAAGCAAGAGTACAGTTTATTTGCACCAAATGCGATCGATGAAATGACAAAGCCCCCCAAATATGGCAATCCCACATGTTTTTATGGTAAGCCGAAATAATTTTCCAAACGCCGGAGAATAGTTCTACTATGATGTTGAATGATACCAACGTCGAAAATAAAATTGTACGATGTTTTAATTTATATTGCAGTTCAGTTAGTCTTTTGACCGTTCATATTGACCTCATCATTTTGGTTGTTTCAACAATAGGGCTATCTAAGTGGTAAGATAAGTCCCCAATTTTTTGGCCCCGCTTTCTCTGCGTGTTTGTGTAGCCACTTAGATGTATAACTTTCATACCAGCCTCTGGTTCTTTTGTTGCAAGGATTTGTGAGAGTTCACATTTTTTGGAATGCCTGTAAATTTATCCAACCATAAAACCAAATCTAGGATGGAATTACCGCAGCTTGTTTCATCCAATTACCACATCTACATCCCTTAAGTGGGTAGTAATGACATGCAAATCACAGACTCATTTCCTCAGAATCTGGAGGTAAGTGGGTCCAACTAAATTATCAACCTAACCAGAAAAATTCAACAAAAGAGGGTAACAAAATCCTTCACTTTCCCTTAATTGCAACAAAGCTTCTCCACGGATTAACTCAAGTGAAGAGAAGCACACTACTTTCTCAACTGATGAATAAGTGGCTGAACAATCTTTCTTTGTTCATATCGCTCGTGGCAACATTCCATAGAACTTTCTATAGCAGAGCAAATACTTGAGTTTTTTGTTGGGCATTGAAGGAAAGGATTTAACTGAAGAGAAAGCAAGTTGCTCTGGCTCATTTCTGAGGGTCAGAAGCGGAGAAGTGAAAGTGCATCAATACCCGCGTGATTCATCAAAAAAGAGTTGCTGATTTTGAAGAAATATTTTATTGATTACTGGCCTCTGATCTTTTAATGCTGAACTTCCTCTATGTTAATGAACTTTGTTATATAAGGTTGTGCAGAGGGAAAATGTAAAACTGGGTTACTCTGACACGAGGATGAATGAGGAATTAGAAGCGAGATGTTGGATTTCAGGCTCCGTGAAACTTCCTTTGGCACTTACTGGGTATCAATCTATGCATTAAGCAGAAGAGAAAGGAAGAAAGTAAATTGCTGGAGGTTTGATGACGGTAGAAAAAAGGGGAAATGCATTCGATTCATCAAAGAGTTGCTGATTTTGGAGAAATGTTTTACTGACTACTGCCCTCTGAGAAAAGTTTTGATCAGGGGAGAATCTTATTTTGATTAGGTGGAGAGTGGAACATATCTGTCGTGACTGGATTGCAGAGGCAGAGTCATGGACAGTAGTAATACGAAGTTGCGTGACGGGATTTCACGACTCTGTCAGTTTAGCCCATCATCGTTTTCTCTTCTTGACAGAAGAGATTATTAGAATTTATATCTTTCCTCCCTTGCGTTGGTGACGCTTCATTATTATCAACGCTTGTGTTCTCAAGCCCCTGAACTTAACTTAGAAATGCGACAAAAATATAAACGGTCAGACTTTAATACTTTGTCACAAAATTAATCTTGAACTTGGATGGCACAAACTTATACCTGGGTTCTCTGTTGAGATGAGGTATTTTAAATCTTAGCGCAGTTTGCATAGGGGAAAGTTGAAACCTGCATCGCTCTGATACGGCTGTTAATGGTGCAGGTTCGTATAGGAAAGACGCCATTATCAAATTTACAAAACCCAATTATTTTGTCGGAGATCACCACTACAACGGTCCATTGATGTTATTTTTAATTCCTTTCAGCATACCAAAGCCAAACGAACAACCTTAATGTGTTACTTCAGTGTCTTGAAAAATATAAGTTTCTTTGTGGTGACTGAATGGCTTAGGAATGGCTGACAATCTAGAGCTTGCAAAATAATGCATAGTCAGTTTGGGAAAATTCACTTCATTGTGTTCATCAAGTGACCTACTCGTACGAAGAGAGAGAGAGAGATTTATGCAACCGCTTAAGCTTAACTTAGGTATGTTAAGGTGGGAACGTTCTTTACTACTTTCTCTTAATAAATTGAATTTGTATGCATAAATAGTAATTAATCTTGCTTTCCCCAACTCAAAGGAGTAAAACCAAAAAAACTTAGGGTTTATTTAAGGAATGTGTTTTTCTTTCTGCTGAGCACTGCTGGAATTACTGCTGGAAACTAATTGCGGTATCAGGTTTCGTATTGAAGGGTATTCAATTCCGTTCTGAGCTCTCACTTTCCAAGACAGTCTCTTCTGGATTTATGAGGGGAAAGGAAACACAGTCGCTTGTTTTTTACAAGTAAGAAATCTTGACCGCAAGTCGTAGCTCAGTGGACACAGAAATGTTTGCTTTCTTTGCTTCATCGGGTAAATCACAAAGCAGGGATCACTGTTGATAGGCAAAAGAAAGAAATCTGAATGACGCTATGAGGATTCTACAATCCACGTTTTGGAGAAAGTGAAGATTCCTTTGCACCGTGGTGAAAGTTTTAGTGAAAATTAGGGTGGAGCCCCATTTCTCTCACAGATTCAGATCGTCCCTTCCTTTCAGGGTTTGGGTAATTCAATTTAATCCACTTTACACCGAAATAATTAAAGCTTTACGTTTTTGCAGGAAGAAGAGAGAATGGATAATTTGGCAACACTTTCCTTTTTGGATCCTTTGGGCCATTTGCGTGACTTTCTCCAGATTTATGATCTGCCTTCGGGGTTTCAGTCTCAGCCATGAATGCAAGGATAGTCTCTTGTTTTTGGATGACATTAGCATGACTTCAGAAGAGCAACGAGAGATTAACTTTTTGAGCTTGGCAAGGGTTCAACTTTCTCTTTAAACACGGCAGCAATAGCAATGGCAGGGAGCACTACTTAAATTACTACCAGTAGTGATCCTTCTACAAGAAAACCGAACCAAGCAAAAAAAATAAAGCATGCTATAAAACATAATCCAGCTAGCAACTGTTAGCAACAAAGCAAAAACGAAATCAAAATTGGGCATGCTTTTTATGCTTGAATTGACAAAACAGCGTACAGATCAAGGATAAGTAGAAGCACAGCACTCAATACTCAATTTGTATGTACGTTTTGCTTTTGTCTTGAGAACACCGTTTACATGCATTCTTACAACTTTAATGCCGAACATAAAATAGGTTCCATCCTTAATTAATTCAGAGTTGCTTAACCCGTCAGCCTTTAAATATGGATTGCCTTAACTTTAAACGTAGACAGACAAAGTATAAATTAAACATTGATTTTAAAACGCCGCAGGATAAAAATTCTACCATGACGTTCAATGTCCGCCCCCACTGTTCCATGATATGGTGAGTTTTTTTAGATAGAAAGAATGTTGTATTTGAATCAAGAGGTTGTTGTAAAAGCCAAGTCTGTGTTGACTGCAGTAACAATTATAGTAACGATGTCGTCCAATAAAGTTGTCAAAATGGTGAGTGAGATGCTTTCACCGAAGTTGAAGAAGAAAGTGGGAGTCATACTGCCAAAGAAGACTTTCCAGACAAAAGCAGAGAAGTAAAATGAATGCTCATGTCATCCCACAATACAATATCTAATAGCAGAAACTTTGAGCCTTTTAGGATGAATTGATGTAGCACTGTCTCATGTAATGACCACTTTTTGAGACATTTGACATGAGCGAGCAGTACTTCTGCCAAACGTTAAAATTTAAAGTTAAAAGTTGTTGAATTCTGGAATCATATGATCCATCGACAAGAAAAGGAATGTTGGCACGCAACATTTCGTGTGAGACTTTGACGCCCAACTTCAATTTATTTCCTCACCTCATTTTCTTTCAGATCACCCTGGTTTCACAAGCTCCACAAATAAAAGTGGGAAACTTTTATGATTGAAATTGGCCCGAAAGATATGGCCCGAAAGAAAAGGGCGAGGAATAAGGAAGCCACTCTGAACTTTGATGTCTCCTATCCACCCTTCGTCTGATGAATTAACTTTCCCTCAGGACAGGAAACAGTAATATTGCAAAAAAACTGAGAGAAATGAGAAATGGGAAACTTCCGAGTAGATAAGATTGAAACTAACAAAAAATTTGAGCGATTCCATATGACGCAATGGCAAGTCGGTGAAAGTTAAAGAAACAACCTCCAACTCGAACGCCTATTCACTATATTTTTGGAAAGTTGAAAACAACAACTGATCCGTTTCCCTGAAGAAAAACCGAAACGGCATCTTCGACAAGCCGGCTGCAACTGAACTGTTTTTAAAATTTAGGTCGGGAATATAAATATTCATTCAGAGCACTTTCTATGCGTGATTCAATCAAAGTAGCAGATCAAGCATAAAATCATTGAAATTTGTTTTAAAATGAGAAAATTCCATACCAACCAATTGTATCTACCGACCAAAAATATTCAGTAAGAAATTGCTACTGGCGTTTTGTTGCACAAATGTATTTGGCCAGTTCATGTGTATAAATGATTTGAAGGAAATGAAATGACTTAGGATCCATAGTTCTAGCCGGAATATATTTGTTACTGGGAACAAGTCTATTACGATGTGACATTGTGGCCTTTCACAGTCTGCTATAATGAGCAGCAAAACCTCAAAATCCCATTAAACTTATGTGTCCTGAGATGAGAAGCATGAAGGAGTACTAATGGACTTCAAACCGATTTTTGACAGGATACAATATTCCCATTCAATAATGGTCTTTATTATTGTGAAGTTTCCTTCATAAATGCATTACACGACGAGGAAATAATGCACGATTTGTAAGCCATGTTGAAAACGTGGTGGTGAAAGCATTTCTTGGTCAACCCTATTTTCAAAGGAAGACAACCTACTTGTGATCTGGCATTTTAAAACTATGTGTGAGAAATATTACACTTTGGCATTAAAGCTATTCAAGTTTCCTAGAGAGTCGGATTTACCTTTGTGGTCGGTTATAACATGCTATACACCTCCCTTTCATTTTGGAGCCGATTTGGATATCTCCTAAAAACAGCAAACACGGATGTCAGACTGGAGAGAAGAGGACGGATGCATGTGGGTTAAACTTTAACTTTTCTTCGGGGAAGGAAAAATAATGACAACAATTTTGAAGAAAGTTTTAAAAGGTCTTTAAAAAGAAACTTTAATCCATCATTTTTAAACATTTAGTATGTCTCCTTGTAGTAACCAAATTAAATTACGTATTCTAAATTGCCTTTTGAAATTTCAAGACGTCATCCAACTCATCTTATTTTAGACATTGGATTAAGATGAAGCCATTTCATTTATGGAAAAGAGAAAGTTTGGGATACGGTGAAAGCTTTTAAAAGAACGGAGATTGGAAACCCTTGGTTCATGGTGGAAACGGAAGCTCAGGTCCTCGTATTTTCCGTTGTCATCGACAAGAATGAGAGTTCACACAACACCTCTTTGGTTTTTGACTAAGCCAGGGATGATGATTACATGTCGTGCGGAAGCAATGGTATATCTCATTTTTCTCGAGAAGGTGAGAGACGCTTTTGACGTAAATGTGATTTCCGCCGTGTCAAATCCAGTCAAAGCAAGCGATGGGAAAATGCGAGAAGTGGAAAGTAACATCCTTAAACACTGGAAATGCATGTCAAATAAGGTTATATGGAAGTCGCTTTCTGTTATACATAGCGTACGAAACAGGAGACAAAAGAACATAAGCAAAGGGATGAATGTAAATCTCCTAAACCCTTTATGATTCTCGAAAAAATATCAAAGACTTTCCACCTTTATTCTTTCCTCTCATGCCTAAATCGTGTAGTACTATTGGGATCCCCTTTTTTCATTCTATTGACTGAAAAGAGACATAAGTGGCTTCTGTATGCATGTGAAAACTTTGCTTTCTCCAGGCAAACTGAAGTAGCTCTAAACGTGCATTTCACCTTCACTGATGCATACAAGCGTGTGAATGAGTCTCAACAACAAAATGTGATATCGTGACAAAGTTGCAGGTATTACGAAATAGTACAAGCTCTATAACTCGTGAGTCGCGTGGAACAATCTATCTATTAAAAAAATAGAACAATAATCTATCAAAAATTAAATGATTCAAGACAAATTCTTACCGGCATCTTAGTTGTGCGGGGTATTTTTTGTACTTTTCGGGTGTACTTCGAAACAGGCAGATGCAATTGGCATGAGGTAAATCGAATTTCAAAAACACTTCGAAACTAGATATTATGGTGACAACTTAACAACACGCTTTGATTCAGTTCATAAGATGAAAGAAGCGGGAGTGAAAAGTCTCTTGATTGTTTATGCTGCAAAGTCGGGACATATTTATTTGAATGTCAATAGAATATGAAAATCCAATTCGAATCCGAATCGTGATTTTTGATGAGATTGTCAGCAACGGAAATAGACTTCCTGTCTTTCCATCATTCGGATTCCAGTAATACTCGAGAGAAAGTGGGAAAGTCACGTTTTGCTTTCTCCCTCAAAACCAAGCTTAATTCATTGGATATTCATTGAATTTTTGCTGTAACGATGGTGATGCCAAAAAGGCTGCAGGCTGGCCTAGGAATCACTAATTTTTGTTACTCGCACAACTTTTTACTATAGTTCATTGGTCATGTCTTCTGCATTCTTCAGAAATGTTCCATTCCACTGGAATTTCCTCTCTTGGCTCTTAATTTATGGTTGACAGGATTGAGAAAGACTGGACACAGCAAAGGACTATGCGGAAAGCTGAAGCTCGTTGGAGAAAGTAAAATAATGCACACAATTTTTTCTGGAATCAAGAAAGTAAAAAATTTGATATGGGGTGAAAGCATTACTTGACTTGAAATGCATACCTGTATAATCTATCCCAGAAAAATGAATTTTTGGAGATTTTTGAAGAGTCTGGCTTGGGCAGTTTTGACACTGGTATCGGGTTGTCGGGAAACTTCCTTTTTATAAAGTTCATTTTGCCATTCTTCAGTCTTGCGTTTGTCATCGGTGTGTCCACTGCTTGACATTTCCTTGAGACCTCACTCATGTATGCGTCAACAATGAAAGTGAAAGTCAAGTGGAAACTTCAGTTGGCTGGAGAAATCTTTTGCCTATGCTCAGACAATTAAATGAAGAAAAGCGACGAGGACTCTTTAAAAGTTAGGCCTGAATAGTAGGAAAGAACGAAGGGTAAAAAAATCTTTGATACACACAGTTAAGAATCACATGAAGGGTTTAAAGAGATTTGCCATAATCCCTGAAGACTCTCCGCAAATCAAGCTTTATTCATTCAATATTCTTTGAATGTTTCCTGCAACAATGAAGAGACCTAACAGGCTTTAGGATGGACTAGGAATCACTAATTTCTGCTACTCTCGGAGCTTTTTACTTTGGTTCATTGGTCATGTCATCTCTTTGGCGGTAGGGAAACGGTAGCAGTGTTCTGAGACAGCAAAGATTGAATCAAGCAAAATAGTGAACTTTAAAGCATATCCAGCAAGCAACTGTGTTGTGCAATAAAGCGTTGGCGAGCTTGATAGCACAATTGAGCAAAAAATGAATCCAGCATTCATCACGAATTGTACGCTTGATTGAAATAAAACATAATGCAAAAGGTGAAACGGAAATAAAACAATCAATCATTGAATTTTAATTCTTATCGTTTCTTTTAATAAACACTCCAAAAACAATGAATCACCTAAAATAACTAAAATATTGTTCATAACTTTAATCTATGGCGCCAAACAGGCCTAACAAAACCATCGTGTAAATCAAGGCCCTGCTTTCTGAATAAAAATGTTACTCACTTCCAGGTAATTTTTCATAATTCTGCTGTCTTCAAGTTTGTAAACAACTTCATGCAATAGAAAGTGGGTTAACGTTTATGCAAAAATTCAGAAGTCAAAGCTTTTCAAGGCGAACCCTTTGTCAACACTTTCTTACTTTCGCCAGAAATCGAAGATAAGTACCCCTCAAATTTTTCCTTTGTTCAGTCATATCTAATTTGCATGGTAAAATCTAATTTCAAAACACTTTCACCTACAGATTTAAAGACAACCCTATATTTCTCAATCCAGCGAGAAAACCAAAAGGAATTCAGCAGGCTTTTTTATGCTTGCTTGAAGCAAAAAAGCAGATACAAAGCATAAAAGCAGGCATCGAGTTTTATATCAGTGTTGGTGATTTTAGGAACACTGGTTACATTCTTGGCTCTTAATTGATGGTAGACAGAACTGAGAAAGACTGGACACATCAAACATAACAATCAATCTTTCTAAGCTTTAAAACGACAATTTATTTTTAGCTTCCTGGGAGTCTTCTGTTTAGAACACTATAAATTAATTGCGACCTCATGAATGTATTCTGGTGGGCATGGCAAGGTTTTCCTCCTCCTTGATTTATGTGATACAAAAAGAAAGCACTGTTTAAAAAAACCATGGGTAGCAACCGGACTCACATGCTGAACAATGTCCTTCATTCCTGCCTTGGCACTTCTCCTGCTTCGTATGTAAATTTTTTTCTGTAGTCAAAGATTTGGCAAACGTAAGAGGGAAATGTGTCTCCTTCTGAATTATGGCATCTTACCCCAATCCGCTATATATGCGGAACGGTAAGGCTTGCTTGAGAAACTAAAATAATGCAATGACACGCCTCAAATGCAGAGGAGGACACAATTTTTTCTGGAATCAAGAAAGTCAAATAATTGATATTGGGTGAAAGCATAAAGGAGGAAGACAAAGATAGAGGATCGTAGGAAGCTGTTTGAGTTGTGCCGGTAGGGGCAATGTAATGCTGATGATGATGATGCCTCCTTCCCAAGTGAACGACTGCATTGCAATCTGAAATGCATTGAGAGGGTGAAATGTTTCCCTTGCGTGTGAGACACTGCGACGTTTTTTTCAATTGTTTGAGGTGTCTTTCCCTTCGTTAAATCAGGGACATTTATGCTGTTTGAAGAAGAACCGTCAAATGTGGATGTGCGTAGAGGTGGACGACGTGACGACCAACGGACAGAACGTCAGTCAAATGATCAGCCGGTACAATTGAAGTAAACGCGCTATTGGAGATAGCTAACAAGGAGTTTTTGGAAATAACTCTGGTTTTGGGTAACTACGACACCGTCGAGTGAGCAGGAATGCTTCATTTTCACAACGTTTATTCTTCATTCTTGCGTATGTCTTTAGTTTATACACTGCTTGACATTTCTTGGATACTCCCTCATGTATGCGTCAACAACGAAAGTGAAAATCACAGTTGGCTGGAGAAAGCGTGTACCTGTACTTAGGACTACATACGCTCAGATAATTGAAAGAGAGTCGGAGTTAGAAGTTTGGCCTGGAAAGTATGAAAGAATGAAGAGTGAAAAGTCTTTGATACAGAGTGAACGCGAATTGGCTTGCTATCATTTTTAAATGGTACTAAAAGTAATGCTATAACAAAACTGCAGTTTTCGGGGTTTTGCGAGATTTTTTTGTTTTTTTCGTGGTTTTATCCACGGTATTAAAAAGGAAAAAATATATAAAACTGACAAAAACCTCGGTTGCTGGGTTATAGCACTAATGACAGCAAGTCAATTCGCGTTCACCCTGTACATGCAGTTTAGGTTCACATGAAGGGTTTAAAGATATTTGCCATAATCTCTGAAGCCTCTCCTTTCTTTCCTCCCCCAGTCTTTTTCATTTTTCTACTGAACAAACATCCGTGGAACGGAAAGGTGACATGCATGCATTGTACGTTTCTTTAAAGAAACCGGAAGCTACACCCCATGGGTTCATCATTGCGTTGACAGGATCTGAGGCAGGTTGAAAATCTCATTTGCGTCAAACCTTCCTCTCTCTCACCTTCACGGAGAAAAGCCAGCTACCGTTCGTGTAATGGTAAAAGTCAAGCCTGTCTTCATTCCAACATTCCATCTCGACGGTGTTTCTGTTGACACAATGAAGGATCTGGGCTTCCGTTTCGGTCATGAAATGAAAGGGCTTTCAATCTCCGTTTCTTGGCAACTTTCATTATAAACACGAAGCGGCTAACCTATAATGTGAAAAAGTAAAACCACATTGGTCACCTCATTGCCATGAATCCATATAGGCATGAAATACGATGAAGAGAGTCATTTATCACAGATGGAAATGGTTCATTTCATTAATATCTATTTCATTAATTTTGGAGGATAAAATAAAATCAAATTTGGCGTTCACAAAATAAAACTGCCCTGATTGATTGTTTTCCGTGGCTTGTGTGACCAGGTTCAGAAATCCAGCGAAAAAGCAGGACGAAACAATCCAATATTCTTTTATGCTTGATTGATTGAAGCAAAAAAACAGATTCAGTGAAGAAAGCAGTAACAACACAGTCAAGCATAGAATTCTCGTGTTTGTTCGCTTTTTTTTAGAAACCCCGAGAGGGCTACCTGTTTGATCATAACGTCGCCTCAAAAGTTTTGGAAGATTCAAATTGAATTCTTCAGTTTTTAATTCAACTTTTATTTTCAATTTTCCCTGAACAAAAGTTTGTCTCATTTTAAATTGCAAATTTGCCTGTTCCCTAGGAGTTTAAGGACGGATGTTCCTCCACACTTTCCTTCATTTCCATCATTTTTTCCCTGCCTGCTTCTCTTTCTCCGACACGAATTTAATTCGTCGAAGGAATGAAAGAAACATCAAAGTAACTGCCTTTTAGGATGCTTTCATGTTTCAGAGGTAAAACAATACAATCCCCGCGTTTAAAGATTTGAGTTTGAGATTTTGTCTGCAGTCTCAAAAGTGACGATGCCACATTTTATAAAGACAGGTACAAAATCATTTTTTGTAATTCCTGCAAGAAAAGAAAGTTGAAGGACTGTAATGCCGAAATGTAATATTGTTTAATAGATTTTATTTAAGAGCTCTGTTTCTACTATTCGTGTGTAAATGTAAGCTGTACGACGGCAATATGAATTTCGCACAAAACTTGTTGTCGGCGACAAAGTTTTGAATTCTCCCTTCTTTTGATGTCTTTGAGCTTCGCTACTTTCTTTGCTGTCTGCTTTCACAAGTCCTAATTGGCATATCTGTATCGTCACCGTTTTGAAATTAAACCACAACGTCTTAAATTAAAAACATCATTTCCTTATTCCATTCCTTCGTTGACTTTGAAGTCATCAATCATGTCATATACACCAGAGATGTCAAAGGGGCAAACGTTAATTGCAAAATCCATTCCATCTGTGGTTTAGGTCGTCAACGTTCAAAGCACATCGCTTTGGAAATTGTGAAGATCCTTCCTGATTTATGTTACCTTCGCTTCTTATGAAGTTCCCTTCTATATGCTTTTCTTCAGGCTCATTCATTCATGCATGCATTATAGTCAAAGTGAAAGTTGGATTTATTGGCTTGTAGACTACATTCTTCAAAATGACTCCAATATTATTGGGAGTGAAAGTTTCAACTTTTTTTTTCATCGTGCGGAAGGTAAAGGTGAAAGGGGCTAAATGTGATAAGCAATGCGATAAGCAAGAATAAAAAACAAGTTTTTGCCCTCAATAAAGCGGGGGCTCAAAAATGTAAACCAGATGATGTTCCGTTTTGCTTTTGTCTCCTCTCTTTGCTTGCTTGTGTGAGTGAGTGGTGGTTGTGGTCGTCTTCAAGCTGCTTGTAACCTACAGCTTTGACTGCTCCCTCCCCAACACTGAAGCCCATAAAAGTTTGCCTCAGTATGACAATTGCAACAATATTATTATGTGTTCTACATTGAACCATTGAAGTTCTAATGCAGCCAAAAACGAACCAAAAACCTAGAATTCTAACCTAGAATTTTCCTACCTTTACTATTTTAAGAACAGCCATTATGTATGTGACGTAGTCTTCTTCCTTTTAACCCCTTTGATGTCTTTGGGCTACTCTACTTCCTTTGCTTCAAACTTTCACTAGCCCTAATTGGCTTATCCATAAATATCATCACCATTCGAAATTGAACTTCAACGTCTGGAACTAAAAGCATCCTTCCTTATTCCATTCCTTTATGGACTTTGAAGTCATCAATCATGCCATCATAAAAACCAAGATGTCAAAGGGAGAAACGTTAATGGCAAAATCCATCTCTGTGGTTTGCGTCGTCATCCTTCAGAGCACATCAGTGTCTCTTTGCAAATTATGAGATCCTTCCGTTTTACTTCGCAGCTTTCCTCTTTAAAGAAGAAATTCCCTTTTCTAAGCTCTCCTTCAGATAGACCCATTCATTCGTGCATGCATTACAGTCTAAGTGAAAGTTTAAGAGACGAGGGACAGTGTGATTCTTTAGGAAAGCTTCAACACCAAAAAAGTAAATCTTTGCATTTAAAGAACTGAAGGTTGTTGAGTGATTAAGATATTTGGATATAAAAACTGTATGATGTAAGTTCTTAACCTAATGGAGGCAAGAAGTTCTAACGATTTTACCTTCCAAAATTGAAAATTAAGTCAACTAAAGTTTCATAGAGAACCAATAAACTTTGTACATTATGCCAAAAACTAGTGATTCCATTTTCCTAATCATTTTCAACATATCCTCCTTCTCGGTCGGATGCTCCTCATTTTTCCATTATTACTTTTTTCCTTGTCCCAAGGGAAATTTAATTCATTAGAGGAAGAAGACATCAAAGTTTTATAAAATTATCATCTTGGGTCAATTTCAACGAATAAAATGACGATAAACAAGATGGAGACGAGAGAGAGTGTGGATCGGAACAATCGTGGTATTCCAATACTTTTGACTAACAACACGATTTCACATAAAATGGTTCCATTGTTGGACCTAGATTCGACACAATAATGTGTTTGGAAACAAGGGATCCTATTTTATTTTCTTCCTCTACAAAAAAACCGAAAATACATCAAAGTGAAATAGCCTTTCTCAAAGACAAAGATACTTCCACTCAAAGAGAAACCATCCAACTTTCTCCAAATTGCCAACACAAGCTCTATTTTTCCATCATCGGTTGTTTGCTTTCTCCATTGTGTGGCCTATATGGTTACGCCTGATTAGGCCCCTTCCGTCTACTTTATCTTTTCAAGAAATTGAGCTCCCGTTGTTGTCCCTTCATTTGCAGAGAGGATACGTTTCCTGGAAGTTTCGTTTGTTTATTGAGACAACTTTCACCCCCTTGTTCTGAATTCTTCCTTGTGATTGTCAAGATCCTTCTATACATTTCTTGTGTTTGTCATACTGACACAAATTGATAGAATGGAGAAAAGTGTCAAATTGAACGGATTCTCGTAACAAAGGTTTGTGTTTTTGTTCCTAACAGCAAAGTTGCAAGGTGGAGTTTGTCTAACGATGTCAAACTTCTGCGCCAGTAAATGCCTTCGCGTAATACTCGAATTTCTAAACAATTTAGATGTCATTTCTAAACAATTTATTTCTAAACAATACCATGTCAGCAGGTTCTGGAAATGGACAAAAATAACATATGTAGAAAGCCAACACGTTAGTTTTTAGTTCAATCTGACATTCTATGTACTTTCTTAACCTTAATCCCTTTGTCTTTGCCTTCAGTAATCAGACTCCACCAAGGCTAATTGACATATATTTGTATCATCAGCATTCACCATCCCAAATTCAACCCCTTCCTTCCTTAACGCATTTGCAAGTCATCAATCGTCATTTATGCCCTCAAGAAAGAAACATACAATGGCAAAATCCTTCTGCATCTATTCCTCCTTCGTAGTACATCACTTGCAAATTAGGATCCTTTCCTGCTTCATAGAATACTAGCAGTTTCTTGTTGCAGAAATTTCCGTTTTTTCTCCTTCACGGAATTATTGCAGGAAGCGAAAGCTGAGAGGAGGAAACTAAGGGCCTGGCATGAAGACCCTAATACCGCAGGGGAGTCTGGTTGCTGGGTTTGGTATACCATTGATAAACTTTGACGCCACAAAAGAGATTTCGTGCTTTGTAAAAAGACAAAACTTGATTCCATTGTTAGTTCATTTAGCTGCAAAACGACAATACATATACGGTTTCATGCTTCCAGGTCCTGATGACCTACTTACATCCAAGGAAGAGAGTACCTGTGTTGCATATAAAGTTTTGTCATATTCCACGTCATGATGAGGGTTAATTAGTCGTAGAAACTGCCAGGTTTTAAAGGAAAACGTCACTTTGATTCAATTTTCCCGGGAGATATGATTTCATTTAGGTCTGGTGATGAAGGAAGGCATTCATTTGCCCATTCGCTCTCACATTGAGTAAGTGAAAGTAACAAGCTAATTTCTCCTTCGATAGAGATGGAATGGTAGTTAGTCACAGATGAGTCTGAGGCTTTAATATGAGAAACTCTTTAACTGTTGAACCCTTCCCATCTTCCACAGAGAAAGTCACTCCACTTTGACTTGCTTTCACCGATGACGTTTTATATCTCTGCTTTCTTTCACACGTGACGCTTATATGGAAAAGGTTATCCTGGAGGGTAGACAAGGACCCGAAGTTAGATTCCTACCGCATAATCGCGCTTGGATTGATGACAATAAGCTCTTATGTAACACTTATGTAACTTTAAACTCAACATGTCCTTGACTGAATTCGTTGATGCATTCGTACGACGGTTGAATGAATAGGAGGAAACATAATGTCTATTTCCAAAACAGTGGTTTTGACATTCCCTCAGATGTGTTTGGAAACAAAGTTTACGTTTCTTCGTTTTCTCCAGCAAATAAACCGATAAAGACATCAAAGAAAAACAAAGTCGCCTCCTTCACCGAAACAGAAACTCCAATCAAAGGAAAACCATAGTTTTTTCCAAATTGCCTTAGATCTACTTCTGCAAATGCAGATTCGGAGAAACGGGGTATGAAGGCTGTGGATATACCTGATTATCCTAGGACAGGAAAAGGTCCCACCATCCATCTAAGAAAGTGTCAAGTCAAATTGATCCTCTGTTCCAACGCTCTTAATTTTTGTAGATTGAAAATTGAAAATTAAGATTGAAAATTGTAGATTGAAAACCAATACAAAGTCAAATCCATGGTACAAAAATTGTATGTGTTCGACGCCATGAGGGAGTTTGATACCTTGAAATTTTAATACTTAACAGTTTTGGCAGTGGACGAGTTCCGTTTTGACGTGAGATATCAGAAAATGAAAAGACAAAATGATGGGGGACTCCTTCCCCGTCCGACACTCGAGCAATAATTTTACGTGAGAAAAGTTTGGAATGTCATCCTTTCTCCCCTCCTCACCACCCCTCCCTGATACCACGTCAACACAAACTAGTGAAATTCATGTCACACTTTCTTCATCTAAGTTCTATATTGCCTCTTTCAAGGGTGTGGAAATGTAGCAACAATGAATCCGTTTTTTAAATCTTTCTGAAATTCTTTCTGAAAATCTAAAGTGTTTTGAAATTCGATTTACCCCATGCAAATTGGATTTCACTGTTTCCAAAAGTGGGAAAGAAAATGGAAAAGTTTGAAGTGAAATTGAGAGAGAGACACTTGGGTAACTTTCTTTATCTTCTTTTGTATGTTTTTTTGTTTGAAAAATGGGGATGGTGTGCAAAATAATCTTTAAGCATGGCTTTGAATCTTTAGCTCGGAATGAAGAGTTTCTCCTTTTTGCGTCTTCTTCCCTTCAGACTCCTGCATCCATTTTATTGAAAGTGAAAGCTGGCTAGAAGGAAACTAGAACAGATACTCGTATAAAGGCAACAACATTATTAAGAACACACGTGGCTCTTTTGAGTCAATTAAATGCGATCCCATAAACATATACGTATATAGGAATTCAAAATGGAAGACATTATCAGAAAATGACATGGTTTGGTGCCGCAGACGAATGCACTCCCTTATATGTTTTATTTTACAGTTCCTGAAGTGTCCTGATCCAAATTGTCGATATTAAAGGGTAATACATTTCTCCATACACATTGTTCTCAATCCAGTTCAACTTTATATAGTTTCATTTTTGTTAATCTGCTTCGAAAGTGTGCTCATTGAACATCTAAAAATCATAGGAATGCACAACAAATAATGCTAATTGAAAGCAGATTTGCTAAACGGGTTACTTTGACAATAAATTATTAATTGGCACATTTTAAAGTCGAATTGAATCTCATCAATTGTCCTATTTTGTGATACTGATTGTAGTATAAATCCGTTGTTAGGTTATCTACCTAATAAAATCGTTTCATGTGTCTACTTGCCCCAATTTTCTTCCCCGCACGAGATACGTTG
>JAQGCL010000226.1:0-18429 GCA_034699605.1 Isotomiella paraminor | reverse complement strand
TGGCAATCGCGGATTGTTCTTTTATTCCTAATAATCTAATTTATTTAAATTTTTCTTAAAACAAGAAATGTGGAGGATTCCTACTGGTGGATTGGTTCAATAATGTCTGATATACGAGCATGTTGCGAGAGAAATATTGATACCTTCAATTCCGAGATCAATGTCCCGCAAATTCAATAGGTCCCTTGACACCTAACCTAAATTTCAGTTGGAATAAAATATAGAAAGAAACAATGGCTTCGCAACATCGAATACATGCCCTTTTAGCTGCGGGTTCAATCAACTCGACGTAATGGGGCCTGACACCGCAAGTGGATCCCTCAGGATTCCTTCTGCCACCCTCACCACCACTTAAGTCATACCAACCCCTTACGCCCATCGGATCAAATATCTTTTTAAGAAAATGGACAACCATAGCCTATAGTTGGTTATACAGGACAGGTGATGTCAAATTTATCCATAGGTCACAAACCTCACGTCATTAATGCAGCCTACTCCGACAACGATGCCTACCAATTGGAAGATCCTCATCTCTTCCTGTACTGGAACTTCCAAGGACACCTGATTACGCTTAGCGACGGTGAGGACACGTTCAACATCAACATCCGATCAGGGACATCTTACCACCGTTTTTCTCCAACCCTATCGGAGCAACGTATTGTAGTCTTTCGACCAACTAGCTTCGGTCACATGGCCGGGATACCTAATAACTCTTTTGGCTACAATTTTTGAGTGCGAATTGTTTTCCTTCTTGCCATGGATTTTGATTGCAACCCAGCAGACTGTGTCATATCAGTGATTCCTTTTTTGATCCAAGGTCTAACATTTATCTACCCCTTAATTGGATTGGCTGCCGCGATTTCTAACCCTTTCAAGCGTAGGTTTTGGGGTTCTGTCATACTTCCTAGACCGTTGTACAGCAGCTTTGGTGGATCCATACTGTTTGCAATTTTGGAATGGTTATATCCCGCATCAAATTATCCGCATCCCTAGCTAGTTTGCATGAGTGCTCCATTGCATGAGAGTTTGCATATGTATGAGTGCTTTCGAAAGGTAATTTTGTTGAATAAGGAATTTAAAAAACCTACATAAAATTCATTATGCTGAACAATGGAAAAAAATTGGAGACAGAAAGAAACTTTTCCTCCCAGTCTACTACTTCCGCTTCTTCACGTTCCTGCTTTTCGACATGGCAATAATTTTGTCAGGTTTTGGTTGTCGGGAAATTAAGGATCGTTAGATGACGGAATATGCATATAACAAATTTTGAATAAGAGAAGCTTAATTCTACAATAGTTTATTTCTGAGTATCTATTTATCAACAACTCCCTTTGAACATCCATACATGAAACTTGACAAAACTTTACCGGTTCCAAATTAGTTTTCACCTTAAGTATTATTTAGTTGCACAACAAAATTAAATTGAAAGAGAGAAGAGGAAAAAGTGGGTGATGTGTAATAAAAAGTTTCTTTGTAATGACCTGTCTTCATTGATTCCCATCTGGACTAATTCCCAATGACGCTTCCAACTCGTCAATTGTCATTGTGCGGAGGACGCTTAACATCGCTTCGTCTTCTTCAGCCGGAGAGGCAAAGCCATTCTTGTCTACTCTGCCACTTCCTGATGCGGGAAGAATGGCGTCTACTTTCTCCCCGCCACTTCCCTCATCACTTGATGTTGGGGTGACGACGGGGAAGATGACCAATGCTGAGAGTTCCTTATTGGATGGTGGGGGTGGTGATGACGTGGGTGCAGACAGAATGACGGCCAATTCCCCTGGAGTTGGGTTGAGGTCTGCTGCGTCCACGGAATTTATTTCTTGTTGATTGTTGATATTAATAGATTCTGAGTTGGCAGTGCAGTTGCCCAAATCACAGTCAGTGTCGCCAGACCCTCCTGAAACAAAGAAACGGGCAACAACTGCAGTGTGGAGAAAGGCTGACGACTACATACCTTGGCCCGCAGTGTCAATGATGGGAACAGTCTCTGTGGTAGCTGCATGTTGGTATTGGACGTTAGGTTCATAGTTGTTCGTGGGTGGTGGCCACTGTCCGTAGTTTTGTGACACAAAAGCAGGGGATGATTGATCAGGTTGCCCCCATCCTCCACCACCACCTTCCCCTCCTCCTGCTTCAGAAGGAGGAGGTGTGTCAGGCTCATCAACAACGGCTGAAACAGAGTCGGGGCCTCCTTCAGATCTGTACGAGAAATTGGGCTGGTGTTGCTGTTGGGGGTGGTGATGGTTGGTGGGTGGCGAGGGGGGTCCGTAGGTGTAAGCAGGCCCTGAATGAAAGCAATTACTAAGTACAAAGTTTGGTGGGAGGGGGACAGTCTTACCGTAAACGTAAGGTGGTTGTGGTTGCTGCTTCTGCTGCTGATTGCCAAATTGAATGGCACGGCCGGTAGAAGAGGGTCTCCAATTCGAGGCGTACAACTGTGGGGAGGGTTGAGGTTGGGATGCCCCTTGTCCTTGCGGCTGCTGCTGCCAACCAAACTGTGACTGTGAGGGAGGGGGTGACGGTTGTGGTTGTTTTTCAGCGTTGTCTTGAGGTCCAGATGGTTGCTGCCACCCACCAGATGGCCCTCCTTGTGGTTGCTGTTGTTCTTGAGGGGGAGGTGGCTGCGGTTGTTGTGAAGCCCCGTTATCCTCATTTGCATAACCTCCTCCGTACCAACTTCCTTGAGACAAGGGTGTGCCGCCACTCCCTCCTGGATTGCTCTGCTGAACTGGGGAGATGGGACGTGGGAGGAGGTGAGGTCCACCAGAAGTGGTCTGTGTGTGAAGGCGTCTGAGTAAAACCACCACCAGTTTCCTATACCTCTCGAGTTCCCTGGCATATTCGGGATGACGATCAGAGATGGGGAGGGGTGCTTTGTCCTTTGAAGGGTACTGTGGTTTGTTTTGTGTGAGAGCGAAGGGCGGCTGACGAGGAAGGAATGTTTGAGGCGGGGACTGGTGGTTGCCGTAATTTCTTCCCCAATTTCCCTGTCGTTGTCCACTGCTATTGTCCACCGGAGCTTGCGATGGTTGATGTGGTTTCTGGTCTGGTGCAGAGGAGGACGATGATGATGACCACCCATGGCCTCCCTCCTGTTGTGGCTGCTGTTGCTGCTGTTGTTGTTCCTGGTTTGGTACTGACCATCCGTTTTGACTCGGCTCTGTCTGCGACTGCTCCGGCTGAGACGGCTGAGACCACCCATTCGTGTTGGTTTCCTGAGGTGGTCGTTGCTCCTGTGGCTGAGACCATCCGTTATTGCTGTTGGTGTCTTGAGGTGGTGGTGGCTGCTGAGATTGGGACCACCCACCCTGTTGTGGTTGCTGTTCAGGTTGTTGCTGTTGGGACCACCCTACAGTGTGTTGCTGTTCAGGTTGCTGACGCCAAAAGTTATTTTGTTGGTAATTGCGGAGGAGGCTTGGACGAAGGGGTTTTTGTTTAAAGTGTTGAGGTGGTTGAATCCATCCATTTTGAGTTTGCTGTTGCTGTGGCTCCTCTGGTTGTGTCCACCCACTTGAAGGCTGCTGCTGCTGCTCCCTAAACCCTTGATCAGAAGAAGGCACGGAGGAGGAGGACGACCATCCACCAGGAGCTTCTTCTTGTGCAGGTGGGGATGATGGGGCAGGTTCAGACCAGCCTTGACCTTGTTCCTCCTGTGGTGGTTGTGGGGAAGGGGTAGGACTGCTGCCCCACCCCCCTCCCGACCCTCCTTCTTCCTGTCGTCCATAATCTGCTCGAGAGGGCCACGTCAAGCCCTGTGGTCGTGGTGCAGGGGCCCTTCTAACTAAATTGTTGCTATTTTGGATGAAATTAGCCTGGAACTTGGGGGATGGTGGTGGAAGAAGGAATCTTGGTCTTGGCGGAGTGATCCCAACGGCAGGACTTATTGGACGTGGTAAAAGCCGTGGGCTTTCATAGTAGAGATAGGAATTTGGATTGTTCTCCCCTCCACCACGGCCAAACCTGCGTTGTTTTTCACGCGCCTCGTCCACGTTGTCCGGGATACACGGGACTGGATTTGAGGAGGTTGTGTAAGGCCATCGAAGTTCCCTGCAGAGTGGAAGTCGCTTCCTCTTCCCAGCCACCCTAGCGTGAAACTTTTCCCCAGGTGAATAAGCCTGATTGGGATGCGGGTGGTGATCGGAGAGACCAACGATCGGGAGGGCAGCGTCCTCCTCCTCACCCTCTCCACGAGGGTGGGTTGACGAATCCGCTTCGGATTGAATTACTTCATCTTCTGGCTTGTGGTTCAGACCAAGCTCTAGTTTGTCATCCTCAAGACCGGAGGATGTCTTCAGGATGGAAGGAGCAGAGTCCAGTTCCTTTTGAAGGTCTACTTTGACATTGTCTCATTATGCCCCATTCTCCATTCTCATAGGCCAAAATCTTACCTGCAAAATCCGACGTCTCACCGTCCGGAATATTGAACTGGTATGAAGTTTTTCCCTGTTGAAAAAATACTGTTCCTGGAGTCCCAGTCCCAACGCCAATCATTAAAGCGAATACTAAAACGAATATGAGGGATGGCAGCTCCTTCGCCATCGTAAATCCGTCTCAAAGGTCAAACCAAGCTTTGTGCAGTAAATCGACTCAACTTGTCACGTTACAATCATTTAATAAATGTTAAATTTCAAATTTAATTAAAAACAAGAGCTTTAAAATAAGCTGTACGACACAGACTAATGGTTTGCCTGAATGGATCTGCGATTTTCTGTAACAAACCAACAGATTTTGCTGGCTCATTTTATTAATTGTAAGTAAAAGATTAATCCATTGTGTAATATTTCACTGTGCGGACGCTGGAACTGGTTCTTGTTTTAATGAAAAGACGCTTAGCGGTGGGAAAAATGGATAATAATAGTGTAGTTAATCATCATCACATAAATGAATAGCAACAATGCAAATGTACTGTTTTTACGTTAGTTGTAAGTTAGACAAGACAAGTATCTGGAACTCATAACGCTACGCAGTAGAAACAACATTAATATTTTACGTTATTTCCTGGTTCGAAAGTGCTTCACTTGCTTTGTTGAGCAGGTTTTTAGGTTTGCTTATCAGAAACGCTCATCATCACATTTTTTCTTGGATTCTTGCGGAGTTTTGTTTGTGTGTTTAACGCTTGGCTGAGTTGTAAAATACCACGCCACAAGCACACGCTCTCATACTGCTTCTGCCATTGCTACCCAGTCACCATAACCATCGCATCGTTGTAAATGTTTACCGATTGCCAGACCTGATCTGAGTTGTTGAGACTGGATTTATTCAAGAAACAAAAGAAGACACACAACACATTATGGGAACATTATGGTTTGCATTATGGGAACTAAACTAAATCCAGACTGGAAGAGTTGGGTTAGTCATGGATAAGTATAGACTTAAAAGCCCAGGCATATTTGATTTTATCAATTCTTATTCTGCTGCATCGTTTGCTCAAAAGTGAGAATATAAACTGAACTTATTTCGTAGAAAAACAAATCAAAGATCGGGAGACCTTTATGGCATGCTATGACATATCTTAAATGAACAATTCCAATTAAAATTTGAAGACAAATATGCATTTGGAGTGATTGGCAGACAGGGACAGGACTTGATGGCGTTTTTTAAGTTCTGGTTGTCCTTTACGTATACTCATGACTGGACTGCAAGGCTGGACCAGAAACAGAAAGTGAGACTCTTTCTTGATTTGCATGTGTTTGTTTTATGTTTTAAATAGTTCAGAAGAGACACAGGGTTGTGAAGTTACGTTTCTGGTTTTACTCGTCTGCCTGAATGCTTACAAAGCTTCGTTCATACATAAATAATATTTATTTGCTGAAATGACGGCCAAGGTCTCTGGTGGGAATATCAGTCATGCCGTCTAGTTAAGCTTCATTCTGTGCACAAGACATACAACTGAGATGGCAGTCTTGCCTTGTTAATACTAGTCGTCCATGGTTGTTTACCAGAGAACATAGCAACGTTGTTGCCAAAGTTATAGTATATAACTGCAGGTTCACGTTTTCTTGCTTGGTTGTTTAGCCCCCTACAATAATACTGTTGATTTCTGAAAGGAAACTATCCATCTCTTCGTAAAGCTTGTAGTATAAGTGTAAACAGACGTATATGTGGGCTAACGAGGTTTCCAATTGGGGCTAACATGAAGTCGGCAAAATTTGTATTCCCAAGTTATATGGCTATGCCGTACACGTGCTTTCAATTCTACTTTTTTGTAACTGCGCCTTCGATAGGTTGATTGCTATTAAAGGGGGCAAATTGTCATACCCATCTGTCAGTTTAAGTGATAAGGATGCCACAAAAAGGATAGGCTTTTTTAAACTTTTAAAACTTGTACTTCTATTAGGTCTCTAGATGGTCCTCCTGCAAGACACATGTTTGATGAGAATGGTTTCCATAAGCCATTGTTCTATACACCATTATGCCGCTCGCATAAGGCAGAGAACAGGTTCACGTCATTAATCCAGCCCACTCTCTGACAACTATGCGTACCAATGGGAAGCCCCTCATCTCTTCCTGCCTTGGACCAGGGAAGGGCACCTGATGACGCTCAGCGACGGCGAGGACACGATAAACATCATACCAGCAGGAATATGTTTCCACCGCCTTTCCCCAACTCTATCACAACTGATAGCATTCTTTCGACCTACTAGCTTCGACCACTTTGGGATTATTCGACTTCGACTATTAGGGATACCTAATAGCCCTTTTGGATACAATTTCCGAGTGCGAATTGTGTTCCTTATTTCAAAAGGCTTCGATTTCAATCCTCCACAGGAAGCAGACTGGATAAAGTAGTAGCGTGGTCTCCAGGTTCACGACGTTTTCTCGTATTACCATCAAGATAGATGGTGGCTTTCCTGGATATGCCCCGTCGTTTGTGGACGGGATAGACTGGTTCAATCCGGACCGCTACCCGATCCCGGTAATGTGGACAGGGACTTACGCATCGATTATAAGGGGATCTGTGTAGCAAACCCAATCATTTGGGGACATTTTTGCGACAGTCAAAACATCCTCAAGAAGCCTGTTTTGTGTCCTGCAGATGCACGGTTTTTGTGGGTTGTAAGAGAGTTATTCAACTTTACTTTTCGCAAGGTTAAACAAGGCGGAGAGGACGATAGACACTTTACTTCACTCAGGTATGCTTTAAGAAATTAGAGTAGTAAATATTTTGTGCTAATCGGTATTGCATCCACTGACAAGGGAACCTTTCGATGTGATTCTGGAGTACCCGGGTGAAAATCTGTATGGTGGTAGGCCCTTGTGAGAAACTAAGGGCCCCATTCTTATTTTCTTCCCATAGGCCGTTTTAAGGGTCTGGAAGTGGGGTGACTTGAATTTCCAAGGGTAATTTCGTATATGCGATATATAGCCATGCGGCAGACCAAAAAAGTCAGAAATTCAGAAAAAAATAAATTTCTGAAATATCCCCAAATTAACACGGCGGTGTATGGGCGAATTCCCCAAATTAAGCATTGTGGGGGATTCACCAAAATTCATATTTTAAGCAAGGCTTTATCCGGGAAATTACAATTGGAAATTCAAGTCCCCCACTTCCAGACCCTTAAAAGGGCCTATGGGAAGAAAATAAGAATGCGGCCCTTAGTTTCTAACAAGCGTTTACCACCATACCGATTTTCACCCGGGTACTCCAGAATCACCTCGAAATGTTCCCTTGTTAGTAAAAGGGCAGAAATAACGGAATTGGTTTACTGAAGATCTGCAAAAAGCTCTGAATTGACATTTAATTTATTGTCGTCAATTCATTGGGGTAACATTGGCACTCTTATTATCCCCATAAGAGATGTTGCTTAATATTTTTTTAAAGTTAATTTTGAATGGAAATGTCCGATTAAGATGTATTGAAAGTTAGCCGAAAATTTCGAAACAAAGGGGGTGTAACTGTGGGTGGTACCAAACTGTTCTACTGGCCTCTCACTTTCCATTGGTGGTACGGGCACACCCCCAAGAGGGGTGGGCCCCAAAATATTTGGCGCCAAAAATTGACCCATTTCGGGTGGGAGTGGTCTCAACGGCAAACAACTCTCAGGACTCTTCCCTATCCAACGACACTCTTGGCACACCCACCCGTAGTGTGGGCGCAAGATACAGTCATTTGAAAAATTTCAATCAGGTGATTTTTATCATTTCCCTCCTCCCACCAAGAGGGAGTGGTTAGGTGTAAGATTTCTCAACGGCACACTATTACGCTTACCTTCCCCTATCCAACGACACTCTTGGCAAACCCACCCGAGGGGTGGGCAGCAAAATACGATCATTTGAAAAAATTTCAATCAGGTGATTTATACCACTTTCTTCCTCCCACCGATATGGAGTGGTTAGGTGTAAGATGCAACAACGGCACACTTCTACATTTACCCTTCCTTATTCAACGACACACTTCGTACCCAGATCCGAGGGGTGGGCGGCAAGATACACCGATTTTAAATATCTTTCTGTATCCCATGATAAACTTGGCACGCCATCCTTGGGGTGCGAGATTTGGCCATTTCAACAATCAAAATCAGCTGATTTGGACAAATAGCTCCTGCTACCGATTGGGAATGGTAAGTTGGCTGTTCTCCCAAAGTAAAACGACCCTGGGACTCCTCCTGGATTCCATGATACACTAGGCACACGCTTGTCGAGGGGGTGGGCGGAAAGATACAGGGATTTCATGTATCGAAATCACCCGATTTGAAGAAATAGCCCCTTCCATAGAAGTGGTCGGGTTAATAGAGCCAACTTAAAATAGTATTACAGCTTGGGTTTGGATTTTTCTAATTCTCATATACACACGAGAGGGCCATTGGAACCCACATCTGTTGTAGACACACTTATCAAAGGCACAATCCAGGGTGCTAAGCATCGACCATTTGTTCACGGGGTACAATAAAGTACTGTCGTAATTGTCAGTTCAACTCCATTTGGTTCACATCATCAAATTCAAATTAACATTCAATTGAGCTCTATGGACTAAAACATGCTTCTTGGACATTCGAGCTTGCCCCTAGTGCGTGCCTGCAGTGACCTGTTTCCCTGCTTCTTAAACCGTCTTGAAAGTTGTGACCGTATGTATAAAGTATGTTTCTTCTCTCCGTCGCACGTGGTCCAAAGTTAAAATTTTCGCGGGTGCTTCGGAGAGCTTCTGACCAGCTGGTTGATCAAAGTTATTGTTGATCAATTTGAATGCCAAATTGCTCAAATGTACAGGACGACAGCTTCGATTCAGGTGCCTTCATTTAGGTTGAACACTTGAACAGGCGAATGTGAACAGCTGAATGAGCTGATTGACTTCCGCCTACTTCGCACTGTGTTTCCCATTTTATGGAGGCTTCCAATCCAAATCTGTATATGTATATTTTATTTGGTCGTAGTCCAGTAACCCTTTTGTGAGGTTATTCCTGTGAGGAACGCACTACCAGGCGTGTGTAGCTGATTTGTAGGCGTTGGCTTTTTATATACGCAATATGTTCATATTTACCCGGCTTATGCAGCGTGTGCGAGTCGGAAGTGGCCATTACATGCACTGCTAGGGTGACTTTTAGCTTTAATTGACATGGCGGCGGTACTAGAAACTGAAGTCCAAATGTCATCCTGAATACGACAAACAATCAATGAACGGAAGGTCATCGTCCCGGATGTGGCGTTGGTGGAGAGACCCCCAGCCTTCCAGCTGTGTAAGCCTAACAGCTGCGAAATGTAGCGTCATGAAGGTGCCATGGATTGAAGTACTTTTTGCTTCTCCTGAATCATGCATTACCGTGTCATCGTCAACGCAGCATGTACATTAACGTCTGCCAGAAGAAAGTATTAACCACCCAATTGCAACACTGAAGGCGTCATCAAGAGCGGTAACTGCGGAAGTGGCCTTATACATCAAATCGTAACCCAATATTGGGAGTTTCGTAACAAAGATGGGAGTCACGCTAGAACGTCATAAATATTCGCTGCAATCAACCTCAAAGAACAACAGTCAGTTGTTACTTCGGGGACCTCATTTCCACGGTTGCATCCATTAAACTCATAGATAGTACAGTTGCATATCTGCGACGCAATCCGATGAGGCGAGGAATGGGAAGTAGATAGTCAGGATGACGACAAGGGGGTTTCATTATTAGGACACACAGGAAAGTGAGATTGAACCATATATTATAACATTAAAAATAATGTTAACGAGGGTCACCGCTCCAACCCTTGGAGTTCTGTTGAATTGGTATTGTACCCTTGTTTCCCAGCATTGTTATAGCCATTCAGGGGAAGGAGGAACCTATCTTATTCCGGTAACATACATCCAACACCTGAATTATTTAAGCGTAAGCTTGTAGTATAGAAATACGGTTTTCCTCCTTGATGTATCGCAAACAAATAATACGTTCAACGGACTAACCGCAATAAGGGAAAATGAAGCGTGTTATTCCATTGGACTAAATATGGACTACGTTGTTGGCACATTTGCTCAAGACACGACTTCATGTCGATGACTTCCTTGTTTTTAATGCCAATGAAGGAGCCTTTTGATGATTTGTCAGACTACAAAGATGTGAAGGATTAGTAAAGTTTAGAAGAAGGTATATCCTTCGGAAATTGAAGTTTAGAAACCCTCTTCGCATTTGCGGGTATTGAAATTGGAGTACCATGGTTCGTTCAAAAATTTGTACCGTAATAATTAGGTAATCCTTTTACCTTATCCGTTCATTCAGCATTCTCATGCAGCTGAAATGTCCGTTAGTCCGGTTGTCTGTTGCAAGGCACTATAGCTAATCCTACATATGCTTGACGGGTCTCTCCTTCACAGGGCAAGGAGGGCCTTGATTTATGCTATGGCCAATTACTTCAATTTTGTAAAAAAATCAAACCAGTCGTCCACAATTAGTAAAAACAAAATTGGACTATTTTACATTTAGATTGCAATGCATGTGTTATGAAGCACGAATTGCCACCACACATCACTCTCTCTCACTCAGCAGCAGCAGGAAGGGAGAAGATCGTAGGAAGCAGTATTAGCTATGCCGGTAGTAGGGGCAATGCAATGCTGATGTCTCCTTCCCAACTCAGCGACTGCATTGCTATCTAAATGTACGAAGAGGGAGAAATGCTTCCCCTGCATGTGGGTGCGACGATTCTTGCTGGAACGTTTCACATAAAAGCACAAACATACTGCACATAGCTAATTAAGGATTACCTCCTCTCGTCTTACATCAAGAATTATTCTTATATCTATTCATTTGGAAGAGAGGAGTCTTACGACAAACAGCCTCTCACTAGAGAATGTAAATCATAGAACGGCTTGTCGTTAATGTGTTGCAAAACGTGGTAACTACTTGGTTCCATTATCTTTACTTGACTGCAATATTTGTAGGCTTGTGTAACGATTATCAGCATCATTGATGTGGTACCACCCTTTGAGTTTCACGAGTGTGTGTTTGCTCAGCAGATCGTTTCTCCTTGACTGTGGGTTTTTTGGATCTCCTAAAATTCATGTAATCATGATATCACTCTCAAATGTCCTTAAGTTTCGTTGATCTTAGAAGGAGCATCAGTTTTGAAAAATACCCCACACTCTTCTTCCACCTCCTAAACTGAGGCTGACTAATGAGCCAAACGTATTACAGGCTTGAATCATTGCTAGTAGCCATGGTACTCCAATTTGAATACCCGCAAATGCGAAGAGGGTTTCTAAACTTCAATTTCCGAAGGATATACCTTTTTCTAAACTTTACTAATCCTTCACATCTTTGTAGTCTGACACATCATCAAAAGGCTCCTTCATTGGCATTAAAAACAAGGAAATCATCGACATGAAGTCGTGTCTTGAGCAAATGTGCCAACAACGTAGTCCATATTTAGACCAAGGGAATAACATGCTTCATTTTCCCTTATTGCGGTTAGTCCGTTGAACGTATTTTTTGTTTGCGATCCATCAAGGAGGAAAACCGTATTTCTATACTACAAGCTTACGCTTAAATAATTCACTTTCCTTTTGACAACTTCTCTAAACAGACGTTTGTCCAGTACACACTCACGCCTATGCATGTGGAAGCATTCAGTACTTGGAAGTGTGATCCTGGGGATCAATTGGCTAGGATCATGTATAGTCGACTTTGCAATTGTCACATCCACTGACTTCCGAGGTAAGCATACTTACTACGCCGTAAGGACTGCTTGGCTACGACGACCTCTCCCATAGGTTCTAATACAACCGTCTCTACGGTCCTGATTGTGCTGACATCTGTCTTGACAGGACTGCACGTCGCAATTAACATAGCCATCATCCCCTCTATGTTTCAGGTACATTCTGTACAGCTTTACGCTAGTCCTAATTATCAATGTTGTGGAATCATGAATTGGTTTTGTGTTTGTAGATACATCAGAAACGACTGCAATCTTTACTGATTTTGAAGCTAGTGTTTTATTTCATGATGGACGTTTCCTTTTTGTGCACGACTAAGTCAATTTTATTGCTTTTCCTTGGTGCTGGTAACTCCACAAATACTTCACCGTTCACGACCACCTACCTTTCGATAAGAACGAACGTCGCTGGCGTACTTACTTTTGCTGGAATTGAAGTAGTATTTTTCTACTACGAGCTGGCCTGTCATTGGTTGTTTTTGTACCGACCTGTCCGACCACCTTCCCAGTTTCTTTGTGGGATTAGGGTGCGGTCACTCCTAAACCTCCATTACGGATTTTCTTGTGTAAGGCGTAGTATATATTTGACTTTTTTGTACCTTAAACCACCTTTTTTGCAGACCTACTTAGTTCCAGGGGGACTTTGGCTATTCCAAATTATTTGGTTCGATCACAGTACGTTGGGAATGTTATTGAATACCACGCATCTTGTAATTATCCCATCCCACTAGGCAAAGTTAGGGTGGTTGCGGTAATTGTGAAGGAAATCCTCTTTATTCTGGAGAGTCTTTGTTTAATACTCCTATTCCAAGGGGTTCGACAGGTGGGTAACGACGGTTCTATTCTTACAATATCCTCTTGTTGCGAAACTACCTTGCTCCTAATGCTTCCATTCGTAGAAATCTTGGAAGAAGATCCGCAGGTACTTCATATGCCGTGCGTCTACCCACATAGCCTTCATAGTCACGCTTGTCATATCTGCCATCATTGAAATGCGAATAGGCACAGTGATGGAAATATTTTATAGCCGACTGGCTAGGATCGCCGTCGTCCTTTTCTTCGCTTTTGAGGGTATTTCTGCCTACAAGTACATGACCTACTTAAGGTACCGTCAGGCTGAAATTGAAGCGGGAGGTAAAAATGTGGAGGACGCTGGTCCCCATGACAAATGGGCACAGTTGAAGGAAACCCTGGGAGGTAGTGGTATTCCAGAACATCGGTTGAAAGGTTATAATCAACATTTACAGTAATATGCGTTACCTAACTACGTCGTTTTCCGCAAGTCGCTACAACCCAGTTGTTGGGGAGTGGAAATTACGGGCAAGTGTACAAGGCCACATTGTCTGTAGGACGATGCCTGTTCACCCATAGGAATCTAGTAGCCGTCAAGGCCATTCAGTTCAACCGCAACACTCCGTTCGAGGTCATCCAACAGGAATTGAAAAACTTGATGCATGCTGGTGGTCCAAGAAGTTCAAGTCCTAACGTTGTTCGGATGTTTGGAGCAACTGTCGCTGGTAATCAATTGAATCGTACACATTTGGAGGCCGAAAATTGATTCTAATTTTACAGAGGGTATGGAATGCATATACCTCGTAATGGAATACTGCTCACAGGGAAGTCTAGTCCACTATCTTACATCAATGCAAAAACATAACCTTGTAAAAGTGCCGGAATCGTTCCAAACCTTGGTAAAAGGTATTGCAGGCGGGATGGTGTACTTGCAAATGCTAAAGGTTGATTTTCGTATAGCACGTTATGTCTTGGACTCCCGCATTTCATTCTCCTTTGTCAGACTGTTCACGGTGATCTTGCCGCCCGAAATATACTTCTAGGTCAATCATTGGAACCAAAAATATCCGACTTCGGAATGAGTCAACGGCTTTACAACTATCAAACGTATGCAACAAGTATGCAAGATGTAAGTTATTCCTTGTGTGGTCTGTAAAATGACCGATGGTGTCCTTGGTTTGCTTGTCCAGCCGAACCTTTTGCATCAAAACAATTATCCATAACGTTTTAGACATTTCCCTGGAAATGGATGGCTCCCGAATCTCTCGAACATTTAAAATTCTCCTTCGCCTCCGACGTCTGGTCATATGGGGTTGTGTTGTGGGAAATATTTTCCTTAGGATCCCCACCTTGGCCAACAGTTGGGTGGACCTCAAATTTCGTTGATGAATTAAAAGGCGGTGTGCGTCTGGAAAGACCTTATCTATGTCCCGCGGAAATGTAAGACAAAATCAACCAGGTCATGCAGTCGGCCGTGTTAAGTCATTGTTTTTCCAGATACCATGAATTGATAGGAAGCTGCTGGGACTTGGAACCAGGAAACAGACCTTCTTTTCAAGAATTGTACGACGCCTGGGATACATAATCAGATTGTGTGAGTACCGATCAAAAAGACTCGAAATTACCCAAGTTAAGACCATAATTAGTGGAATGTGTACCTTACCGAAAAACATGGAACATTTCATCTCAACACATTTATCTTTGCTATATGCTAATCACATTTTGTATTTTATTCCGTTTGAACACATCCCTGTTTTCTGTTTTGTTTAGACAAGAATAACCAATGCACAAAATAAAGCACGTTTGGGCCCCATCAGCACCTACTTTTCCTTCTGTGCCCAAATACTTCAATTCAAGTAAGTGTTGCTTACTTAGGAGTTGACGATTTTCTTAAATACCCACGACGCTCGTTTTACTTCGTAATGTTTGTAGAAGAATTGATTGATTCGATTTGAGTTTTCCATGGTAACAACGAAGATATTCATTTGGTTATCACACAACGCATACATCTCTTAGAATGGCTACGGTTTAATGAACGAATGATATCCTTGCTGATGATGATGGCTCGATTGAATACCCCTCAATTATTGTTTCATCGTACTCCATTCATCGAATGTGTGTACACTTTGCTCGGAAATGGTTTGATGGCGTTCATCCAAATTGAAATTGGGAAACTGCTTGGATTATCAGGATTGTACAGTAAGATTGGATAGGAAATTTGCATATGCCCAGGATTAGGGTAATAGCGGAACACAATGCAACAGTTTTATCGCAATCCCAAGGTTTATACTTGTATTGTGACCACTTCCTGTGGTCAAGCCCTGGCCTAAGGTCCTTGGGTGCTGAGCGGAGGCAGTGTGAGACGGGATGGATGGATGGATGGATGAACCGGAGGAAGTGCCGTGCGTAGGCCAGAGAGGTTGGAGTTGTACTGACTTACTATCTTTACTGGTACTTCCTATATATAGCTTACATGGATGACAATGGGTACATGGGTGGGATGCCTACCCGTCATACTCACCCCCCTTTTCGAAACAATTTTTGAAGGGGTATAAAAATTGACACTGTAACTCCATTTTTGCTTGCTGCTTATTAATAAATGAACATATTTACATGTAGAAACTTAAGAAAATTACGTATTTACAGACATATATCATCGTTAACCAAATTACCAGTCTCGTTTCCTTTCATAATCCTTAACCCACTAGCCATGGTGAAAGTCATTATCTTACATTTCCTTATATTTAGCTGCTTCATCAAATTTTTATGCATCAAACTGACACTCTCATCGTCCCATACCAAAAACACGGCGTCAAAACGGAAATCTCTCTAACATTTACTCGACAAGACTAACGTTAGGGTGACTAAAATTATTTATCTTAGTTATAATATTAAATTTATGACGATCTTCTTCGTATTCTTCGCAACGTTGAGGTCTTGAGACTTGCGGATAGACGATTTTCCAATAATCACGATCTTTATCTGCTTTTTCCTTGCGTTTCTCTTGTGCTGTCTTGACCTTTTTGACGACTCCGGGGGCTCTCGCACCACGGGAAAGTGACAGAGGATTTGCAACTCCTCTGGACCCATCTTCAAAGGCTGACATTCTGAAACTCATAACCAGACACAAGAATTAGCAAACTAATCACTTTTTCATTCCAAGACCGGCTAAATCACGATAATTTACGTTCTTTCTCTGTCTCAACTTTCTTCCATCATCCTCATCGACCATTTCTTCTGTAAAGTAATTCATATTAACGTTCAAAACCTCTCGATTTCTTTCTGACTGAGACAAGTGGTCTAGTCGTTCACCTAAGCTTTAACTCGCTCTTTTCTTTCTCTGACTGAACATCAATTCTTATCCACGCTTTTTCTCCAACTTCATAATGAACCTCACGACGACGACGGTCCAAGTATTTCTTATTTTTCTCATGTGCAATTTTTTTGTGTTTGTACAAACATAATCAACTAATTCTAATAATTATTCTGACAATTATTTTGACACATTAGATTTTTGACATTTTCCTCCCGAGAATCATGATTTCTCGGTCAATTTGGAGTCTAATTTTTCGTCCAAGACTTCAACATAAAAAATTCTGTTTGCATTGATTTTTGGTAGTACATGTACCTCTTGAAAATTCTGAGAGCTCATCTTTATTTTTACATGACTGAGTGCCGACTGAGGCTTTATTTTCTGTGCAAATGATGCATGACCCTGCTTTCTACGTGCAGCTAATGCGTGTGCCGACTGGGGCGAGTTAATACTGCTAGCTTTTTTGCGCTGATTGAGGCAAATTTTTGGCGACAAGGGCCGTGTTATGGAGGACTGCTACACCAGACGTCTCCGGTGGACCCCTACTCCTTTCAATATTATTACTAACTTTTGCAAATGGTGCAATTTTCTTATTCAATATTCCCTTATTTTCTACGTAAACCATTTTACTCCGTTCCTCCTCATGTGAAAGAATTGGATGAGGACTTTTCACGACCGAAATGTTAGGAATTGTACCATCGTTTGCTTTCTGTTTTTCTCTAATCTCACAAAACAAAAATATGTAGATATGTAGAAATCACGCGATTTCCTTTCGAGTTGATCAGGCTCGTTAGGTAATGGTGCTACTGGTGCTTAAGTACAATCCTCTGCCGTAATAAAATTGTATAACTTCGCTAAGTGATGGTTTGATTTTATGGCTCTCTCTCTTATGAAATGAAATTATGAAATGACTGCTACGTTATACTTCATTAATGATTGGAACCCACATTGAACAAAGCTTTTTTTTTCACCGGTTTAAATTGTCCAACTGTGTAGAACTCAACTGTGGGTGAGTTAAATTATTTAATAGCGGGACGTTCCTCGGTGGGACTGCCCTTCGCTCCTTTCTCTGTAGCTCAATTCCTCATACTCTCTTTCTCTAACCTCATCATGACGCTGATGATGATCTTGCTGCGGATTATCATGCTGATGATGATCATGATGATGATACTGAGTTCTGTCTACCGTCTCCGTTTCGTAACTAGAATCATCCCAAACATTATCATACTGCTCTTGTTGTGACTCTGCATGCATTGCAACAATGACGGCTTCTCTACAATCTTTTGCCATGTGACCAAATTTTTGACATTTTCTGCATCTTACTTGAGACATATCCCGTTCCCCTATACTATCATCCTCTCTACCAAAAGGTGTGTATGTGTCCTTCCTTTCTCCATAACTATTTCCACCATGACCACGGTAGCCATTGCTACTGCCTCTAAATGATGAACCTTGGTGTGGGGTGACTTGAGAATTACCACTTTCATTCCTTCTATCATTGAATGATGATGACTGACTGAATGAGGAATCACTGCCTGAAGACTGAGGACTATTCTGTCCTACAGGGTGAAATTGTGAATTAAAACTTTCTCTTCCTCTAAAATGAGATGACCGATCATTATGAAATGAACTGCTACTGTCGTGATTGCCTCGATGAGGATTGAATGACCTATCTTCATTTTGTCTCTTTCGAACCTCTTCTCTTGTACCCACTAATGGAGGAATAAAGACTTGATGCTTTGCATGTGTGGTTCTATTCCTTCGCATTATTGACTCATGCACTGTGTTTACTCGTGTGAGGAAATAATCTAATGATGTGAGGTCATAATCAGAAACTTGAAGACTAATTTCAGGATGAAGTGAATTTCTGATATGAAAGAGCAAACTTGTATCATCAGTGGTAGGTTTGAGTTGCTTACCCAATGCATACATTTCATAAATGAATTGATGGCATGGATCGCTTATTCTTTGCTTATTTGAATACCAGACTTGTTCTCTCTGACGCTGTGCGTTCGGATCATTGAACCGATTATCAAACATTTCTTGGAATTTCTCAAAAGAATCAATCTCCTTTGAGATAGCATTGTACCACAATTTGTACTCGCCCTTCAATACACCGCCTAGATAAGTATGGAAATTCTCTTCCTCATAACCTTGTGCAATGAAGTACTTTTCCAAATCTGAATAAAATGTCTGTG
>JAQGCL010000225.1:0-18435 GCA_034699605.1 Isotomiella paraminor | reverse complement strand
CATCATTATCCAGTGTATGGCGGCTGCTGTAGGTTCGGTTAAAATACGTAGGACATCCAGTCCAGCGATCCTCTGCATGATTTGAATATACAATAATTTTATATCATTATGCCTTGAATAAAAAATTACCGCGGCAGTCAATGTTGCACCCTTTTGTCCTTCCGTAAAATACGCAGGCACTGTGATTACGGCCCCCGTCACAGCAGACTCAAACTTGTGCTCAGCTTTGTACTTCAGCATGCCAAGAACAAAGGCCCCCACTTGCTCTGGGATGACAGTCCTCGATTTCCCTGCCCATTGAACAGTGTAACTGAGTCCATCAACAGTAGCAGTTGGTGGACAGGCCCAGCTTGAATTGTTTATCAGCGTTTGTACATCTTCATCTGTCATACGCATTCCTATAGTCCGCTTGCTATCTGAAAAAGGACAAACATCGCTATGTATTGAGAAATTATTCATGACAGTTAATTTTACCAACTATGACATTTGACGGAGATTTGTCCAATGCCCGAATCCCAACTTCGATGGCCCAACTTTCAGGGTTGAAATACACCGCACTCCTGAGGGTGTGGTTTTGTGTTGATCCATAGCCACCGATTGGGATTGCGAACAAATTTCTATCCTCATCAGGAAGGTACGTTGCACCAACCGAATAAGTGGTCCCCAGATCAATCCCAATCGTAAACATGTCTGCTGACATATATTTTTGATTGATAACTCAGGAAATTACTATTTTTGATTAAATTGTAA
Organism: Isotomiella paraminor; assembly: GCA_034699605.1. Lineage (NCBI taxonomy): Eukaryota > Metazoa > Arthropoda > Collembola > Entomobryomorpha > Isotomidae > Isotomiella > Isotomiella paraminor. The sequence continues at coordinate 17,685 of JAQGCL010000225.1, read as the reverse complement.
CGTGAAAATTCAGAATTTTGAGAATTGATGATGACAAGGAGAGAAAAGAAAAAACGAGAGTGACGTTGAGATTTAAAATTGCCTCTGTGAAAGAGGTACAATGAGACAATATGCGATGTGAAGCTTCATGAGTCGATGATATGCTTGGAGTCTACTAGTGCAGAGTTAGAGTGAAGTGTGTTGAACGTTGAGCCTCAAGCAGTCTTGAGACGTGAGACATGAGACATTTTACCTACAGCTGAGATTTGACATTTAAAATTCTTTCTGGATTAATTAATAAACATTTTTAACTTACTATTGACAAACAATATTATTTATTGTCATATTGTCAATCGCATAGTGAGAGTCTACAATGAATAGACATCTTCAAAGTAAGTCATTAACTTCTATTGTCACCGTAATTAGATACTCTATTTCAATTTTTTTCTTTCTAGGGTCGTCAATGGTAGGGCGCTTGGATCTCCCATTGAACAAGAATACTGACAGAAAAACACTCTGTGACGATGCATTGAGGGTCCTCAAAAAGTACACATTTCTCGACAAAGAGAATATTACGCAACACATAGATGCATCCAATTTGGTGAATATTATCTGTTCACGTGAGGATTTCTTTCAAACATACAAGAAATGGTATGACACCCTCTTTATTTCCATCGTTGTATCAATATAATTTGATTTGTTGTAGGTTTCTCTCTTCTACTGAGAATGAGGCTAGTGTATTGGCAAAGATTAAGGAAATGGATCAAGATTGTTCAGATCTGAGCAGCAGGCTTGTAAATGAATATTCCCGTCAAGACAAAAAACGAGAGAACAGTACTGGTTCTGAGCTTAGTAGAATTAAGGGCATCCTTCAAGCTAAAGAATCTCTGCTGACGACAACAAGTGACAAGTGTGACCAACTTTCCTTGGAAAATCAAGAATTAAAGGCAAAAATATCAAGTACCCCGAGGCACACGGCTTGTGTCACAAAGATTCGCGAACACCAAATAAAAGCAGATGAGGCCATTGAAGACAAAGAAAAGATGGAGTCAGCCCTTCATGGTGCGCAAAGTGCTATGGCTGAGTTACAAAAACAGCTTCAAAAAATCAAGGACGAGCTGCGGACTCTTAAAAATGAAAATAATAGTATGATTGATCGCATTGCAGAATTGAAGCAGGATCATGTAGAGAGTTTGCAAAGCAAGAATACAACTATGAATGCCAGAAAGGAAACCATGGATAAGATGACTGCGGAATTGAAAATGAAAGACGTAGAAATGAGGAAGATGGAAGAAATTATCAAGAAGAACGAGATTGACTTCAAAAAGAAGGAAATTGACTTCAAAAAAAAGGAAATTGAACTCGTCAAAAGGGGTGATGAATTAAAGAAAAAAGAAGACGATATTGTCATCTATAGAAAAACGAATAGTGACAAGTTGCAAAACCTTAAGGAGAAGTATGAAAAGTGGGAACGATCGAACAAGGACTTTTGTGACAAGGAGCTAAAAGGGTTGAAAGCAGAATGTCAGAAATACAAAAACGATGTGGATAAGGCAAATGAGAAAATAGCAACCTTGAGTGCACAATGTAAGAAATACAAAAACGATGTTGACAAGGCTAATGAGAAAATGGCAACCTTGAGTGCACAATGTGAGAAATACAAAAACGAGATGGACAAGGCAAATGAGGACTTGACAACTTTGAGTGCAGAATGTGAGAAATACAAAAACAATGTACACAACGCCAATAACACAATCGAAATGATGAAATTTGAAGTACAAGCACTGCATGTAAATCATGATACATACAATTCGTTGGTGGCCGGTTTGGAATATGAACTTCAGCGCTCTGATGATGAGCTGAACAGCCTTAAGATGACTTTATTTATGGCTGAAGAAAGAATGTGGAACACTGAAAAGCTCTACTATCAAAGAACTTCTAATGTGGAAGCTCTGGATTCACAGAAAACTTCTAACGAAAGTCAAAACGATTCACATCTTGGATCACCATCCAGTATTCATCCTGAAGCTTCCGAACATCCACCCACGAATGTTCCACCTGTAGATTTACATACTCCATTAGAAACAAATGAATCAGAGATTCCATCTATTAGAAATAAAGTCAAAAAGAAAAAGAAGCCAAAACGTTCCTCTGTTAAAGATAATACTATGCCCGAATACCCATGGATTTGTCCTCTTTGTGGTGAGTTTTACAACTACGAACAATTTTAATATTCTATAATAATTGGATTACTTTGTTTAGGTGTAAGCTGCGGACTCAAGTCAACCAAAAGTCGCCATAAACTCATGCATTCGAACCCTAACAGGTACAAATGCATTGACTGCAATATCGGATTCTATCGGACAGATAAGCTCAACAATCATCTTGCTGAGAGCGGTCATGGTAAATTTTTTTCGATATATATTATTTTATACTAACTGTTTTCTTTTTAATCACAGGTAAAAAGTCTACACTTTTAGAAAGTGTCATAAATGACTCGACAGTTTGCCCAGATCCGTCTCTTCGTTTATCATAAAATAGACGTTCATAATAGTATTAATAAATTATTCCATTAAGAATACCTCAGTTAGTCATCAAGCAGAGTGTATGAGATTGTTAGTAATCGCATACTATTATTAACTAACAATACTTTATTTGATTTGCTCAGTAACAATTATATGAAATACAAAATGTAAAACATACGATGAAATACCCTGAATTATGATACATCCTGGTTCAATAAATACAAAACATTCCAGTTTCAAAATCGGTCAAAAAAATTAGTGGGGAAAATCTTGCTCTTTATTTATGAGAATTAGTGAGTTTGCATGCATAGAATGAAGTTCTCATGTAATCTACATTTGTCTCCTTGATTGTCTCTCATCTGTGTCTCTCTTGGTTTATTTTAAAATGATCAAAGTATATTCCAGTGCCATCTAGTATTCAATTAAAGAGTAGCATTAGATGAGTAAAAATGAATACTATATTATTGCTTGAAAATGGATTCCATTAATTCTAGATCATTTATTAATGGGATGGATGATTTTGTAACTTTATAAATTAGATAACAGGGTTATATTGATTTTCAGATACAAAAATTCAGTTAATAAGTCCCAGGACAGATACACCGTCATTTATCCCAGTCTGATATGAGAAGAAGAGAAGAGAAAGACATTGCTCGTTAACTGCATGGCACATATAGTGAGAGACAACGGATAACGATAGAGAGACACCATATTAATATAGGAGACAATGGAGACAATTTGAATGTGTTTTTTGGATTGCCGACAAAATAGTCGTCATCACTCTTTTTACGTCATCCTTTGTGGTTTATCATGTAGCTTAATTGTTACATCCTCCCCCTGAGCTCTACAAACGAAAAAGCACATTTCTCATATTGACTGTTATTGAATTGAATTGTCCTCTTACCATCCGCAAACACTTCCCACGCCCAACCTTCATGAGTTTGGTTGTGTTCTGGCCAAAGTGCAAAAATGATGACCATCATCGTCTCTTATGTTTGCCCTGTGTTGCTCTATGAGGTTAGCCCTGGTTCGCCCTGGGTTGCTCCATGAGGTTAGCCCTGGTTTGCCCTCAGACATTTTTTTAGTTCACGAGTAATCGCATTTTCTCATATAACTGGGAAAAATGAGACAACTACAATCCTGCTAGACACCCATGGAATTTGATTAGACACCACAATAAAGGCAAATATTTTCACCTCATTCATTCAAGTCACTCATCCAGCCCACAAATACTAGGAATATTTCTCAGTACATTATTACATAAATTAATTGTTTGCAAACGTAAGTAAAGGACCTTTTTGTCGCAGATGCTGAGTCAGTAAGATTTAGTTAGCCTTTGATTTGGTTGCCTATTTTCATTTTTATATGTAAGATTTAGTTAGCTTAGCTTTTGATTTGGTTGCTTATTTTCATTTTTATATGTCTTGAGGTGGGGGCAAAAAAGACAAGACAGACAAATATGGACAAAGAAAAAGCCGGCAATGAAAATGAGGAGGATCATGGCGACCAGGGGCAGGGCCTTGCTGATGAAAGACCCTTTCTCCCTCAGGATAATCCACTCCTTATCAAAGTGGTGAGTCACACTAAATGTCCTGCTTTTCGGACCAATGCTAAACCGAATCCCTTTATAATGTGTAGATCAGCCAGAGGGTCTTTTCCGTCATGGCTAGTAGAGACCTTCTTTCAGCTCGACTCGTTTGCAGGGCCTGGAAGGACCTGGCGACGAAGGAGTATCGTGGGAGGACGATGTCAGTGGGGAGGGTTGCTAATAAAAGGGGTGTCGACCAAAATATCTACTCCCAGCATGATGAAAACATTAAGAGTGATCACGTGTTGGAGTTTATAAAGGTCATGACGCCCTCAACGTTGCTGCCAGTGGCTCGGCTCTGGTTCTCTGTGGATCCCCTAAAACTTGGTAATGACCCTTCTGCCTTCTTGAAGCTCTTAACTTTTGCTGCCCCCTGGCTCAAATCTCTCCGGATTCAATTCTCACTTTTCCACTCGACTGAAGCTACTCTGGACGAAAGGGATACGGGTAAAGCTGTCCAGTTGTTTTCCACACTTGGTGAGTTGGGTGGTCTTCAATTCCATGCCCTAGAGAAACTCGTCGTTGAAGATCAAAGGTTCGATGAGGAAACGTCAGTGAATCAAGCTGTTGTCATGTCCATGCTGATCATAGTAAAAGGAATTTTGAAGGGGGCAGTCAACCTCAAGTCATTCACCTACGCCCGGTTTGACGAGAGACAAGAGGCTGAACTTGAGTTCTCCAAGATCATTATAGACTCACTTCCGTCATCTCTGAAACATCTGTCCTTTCCAATGCACTACGATGAGAACTCTCCAGGTTAGACCTTCACAATGTCATTTCAATTCTTTTTTTTGGGAATGATTGTTGAAAGATTTACTGATTTACAACCACAACCACTATATACCCATTATATTTTGTTTTGTTTTCAGCCGACTATGAGGCCTTAAATAACCTCAAGTTTGAACTGGAAAAATTCGAGGAACACGACGAACCTTGCGATATCCTAGAGTTTGTTAAATTTCTACATCGTCAGCAACCTTATTTGCGAAGTCTTACCCTTATGGGGTTAGAGAACTATTATCAAGACATACTTTTAGAAGACTTGGACCTCCCTCAATTCCAACATATTACAAGCCTTTCGATGTCGCTGGGGAGGGACTGCACTCTCAAATTATTGATCAAACACTTTCCTTCCCTTCGGGAGTTGGAATTGAGTTTGGTAAACCCGAAGGTTGGGCATGAAATTGAAAACAACCACAGTCATTTCCCCCAACATCGTCGCCTCCGGAAACTCACCATAGAACCCCTTTGCGGAACCACTTCCCAGATGGCGAGCTTCCTCCACCTGATTTCTCATGCATTCCCGAACCTCACCCATCTGAACTTCGAGTGTCGTCACTACCCTGGAGCAATTCCTCAGGTTTTTACGCATCTGACCGGACTGGAACGATTGAAACTGAACTGGCCTCGATTTGCTGAAGTTGAACCTACGCTTGAATCTATCCTGTCTGGAATCCCCCATCCAATCTGCGAAGAGTTGAGGGGCATGGACGTCTCGGACAGGAATGGGTTTAAGGTAGTGACGGACAGGGCTCGGAACCTTGAGCCGTTTGCTGTTGGACTGGCCAACTTGAAAAGTAAGTGAAGTCTAAGTCTTTGTCTGGAGGAAAACAACACAAGACGTTGTCTTATCATTTCCAATCTTTGCTTTCAGAGTTGAAACTCCTTGAGCTGGGGGGTTCGTCCGCCCACCATCAGCTAATTTTGACCTCAACCTTTTTCCACGAGTGCTTCATGAAGATGGTGGCATTAAAGGAATTATGGTTGCACCAGCAACTACCTCAAGTAAGTATCATTCTTGTATGATCTATTGTTAATACTTTTTTCAATTCTAACTTTAAATTGTAGGCTTCTGAGGTTGGCAGACCGGTCATTGAGGCGTTAAAAGGACATGGAATCGATGTCTACCGAATCAAGTTACCATTTGCATTTATACAGTAGGAACAATACGTGGTATTGGTTGTTTTGTTACTTTGTTCTTATCGCTCTCTTTGTATTGTACATTAGATTGTCAGTTTATAAACAAACCTTACTTTCTTTGTGGCATTTAAACTTGAACCTTTACTTGTTTGGAAAACTTTTTTGTTCTAGAGCCAGGATATGGCATAAATTTATATTCTTGGCAAATTAAAAATTAAAAGCACGGAATAACAACCTAAAATTACTGATCTCTTGGACGTCATGTTTCTGCCATCATGAAATGACTTTTGTTTGTTTGGCATTTTTCTTATTTTGAGTTTTTATCTCCTAACTCCTAATATTATTAATATTTTATGTGTTTGAGTCACTTTACATGGGAAAGTATATTAACGGTTCTATATTTTTCAAGAAATCCATTCCACCGAAACTTCCAACACCTCTCAGTCTATGTTTGTAAAGAAGGAAGGAACCGCATGAGAATGAATGGTCTCAAAGTTATACCAGGACAAAATATTTTAATTCATTTCACACCACCAATTTAAAACCATATTAAAACGTTTCATTAATCTCCAATTTGTAAAACATGTACTTAACGTTAATCTTTAAAACCTGCTTCTAACAACGGTGTTAAAAAGTACTCATTAACCAATTTGCAACTGCCTATAGTAGTGGGGTTTAGTGCAACTATAAGGAAGGAACGTGCTCTAGAGATTGCAACATTAATGCGGTTGAATTCTTCCAGGAATCCAATCCTCCCATCAGAGTTTCCACGGACAAGGCTTAGTAAAATTACCTCGTTCTCTTGGCCTTGGTACCCATCAACATTGCAGATTGAGAGCATCTAAAAATACAATATAATTAGTTTAAAATCGTTTTGAATTAATAAACTGTTCATAATACCTGCTTCTCATCGGGACTACCTATGACGTCGTTCAATCTACTTCGTATTAGCTCTCGCTGTCCACTATACATTGTAAGAATCGTTATTTTAGAATGTGGGACACTGGATGTCAATAAACGATTCACTGCATCTATGACCACATCCGCTTCTTTTGAATTACGATAACTTCTGTCAATCTACGAACAACAGGTGTTTACAGCATTAACGACAGATATGAATACAAATCTTACTTGCGTTTCCGAGCCATTGTGTCTTTTTAGAAGAATGGGATTTTCCTTGAATGAAGGGAAGTTCGTATAAAGTTTATTGGAAAAAGGGAAATTATCCTTTTCTCCATCCTCTAACATATTATCATATGATAGACCTGACACCAATTTCCGAATGATGGATGGCATCCTATATTGTTTCGTAAGTGTGGTTTTAGGGACGGTTGACCGTTCTCTGAAATTCATAACGATAATATTGAGCTATATAACGAATAATAAAATAAAACAATTTACCCATTTAGGTATATCATTTCCATAAGGCTCCTTGCATGGCCTGACAATATAGCAGCCTGTGAATGGACAACAGGTCTTAACTGCTTGTGGTCTCCAATCTTCACCGTTCTTATTGCGTTATACTTCACTTCACGGAAACTCTCTTGGTGTGGGATTTGTCCCGCTTCGTCAATAATAACAGTAGTGATTGCAAATCCCATTGTACTACTCCAGTGTAACATTCTATCATCCGAGAGAGCTCCAGTCGTAAGTATAAAAACATTACAGTTTCCTACAATTTCTATTTGTATCTTTTCCATTAACTGACGTAACTTTTTGTGTTGAGATTTCGTTGTCTCTTCTTTCCTATGTCCTTCGACTTCCCTAACCAACTCATTTAATTGCCATGTACTGGTTTTGAAGACTTCTTGGTGAAGGATCCTAAATGGGCTGTTCGACTCTGAACTGTACAAACTTTCATTCTCTCTTCCCTTTGCATAAACACGGATCGGCTTTGGTATGTCCTTATATTTGCTTAGTATGCCGTCATTGTTAATTTTTTTAACCACTTTATCTAAAGAAGTAGCAAAAGCATCAGCGGCTTCATTGGAATGAGTCGCAACTATCACGACACCTCTTTCTGTCATTGCCAACTCCGCAGCAAGCGCTGCACCCGTACTTGTTTTCCCAGTCCCAGGTGGCCCTTGTAAAAGACTGGCGGTGTTTGCTATTGCCGTTTCCACTGCCTCCTCCTAAACGAACAGCAGTAGAATATAGTAATAAATAAATGATATGATTTTTGATTTATTTTTACCTGCTTCTCATTTAGCTTTAGCAAGGAACGTAGTGTTCTACGCAGTTCTGTGACGTTTCCATTGTTTACAGATGGGAGGAGGATATTGTCCAGAACCATTTCTGGGATTCTCCACTCCGGTTGTGATGGCCCTCTGATAAATGTCTTGATAACTGGGTGATAGCGGTTAGGGTCGGTTTGATGTTGTAGTAAATTAGTAAATAATTTCATCATCTTTTCCAATCCGGAGTTATCTTCTTTAGGAATAATTCTCACAGTTCTATTTTGCAGTCCTCCTTTGTACAGGGGGCAATGTGGAGTTTCCACGTAGACATAGTTATTGTTATCATGTGAAGAGTTTTTGATGGTTCCCTCGAAACCAACAGGTACATTCCTTTCTCCAACCTTTGCAAATATTTTAAAAAAACTAAAGATTATGAATAAAATTATAAGTAATTAATCTACCCGTCGTTGACGTTTGATGGTTATATGTCTAGAAAAACTTCCTTCCTCGAATACAAAATTTTTTACGTCTTCTCTAGATAGCCAGAAACCTTGTACTCTTTCATCTGAAGTGTCGATGCTTTTGACAACTGCACTGACTGAACTTAGATTGGCCTCATCTCCGTTTACTTTTTTTTGTTCGTCCTCCATAAGAGGTATAGTGATGTTGATATAAGCTGTCAAATCTCTGTATGTCAACCGAGTTGGCCGAAGCCAGGGTTGTAAATACGTCTTCCCATACTTCACTTGATGCAAAAGTCGGGTGAAATCTTCACCATCCCAGCAGTATGCTTTCCGCTTATCAGTCATATTCAATTCACTGCAATTATTTAAAAAACAAATAATTATTATTGTTATTATTTTTATTTAATCATTATTTCAATCACCTATCATATAAACACGAGTTTTCACCCTCACACTTCCCAAGAAGGTACGTCAGGTCAGTCGATACTCCGATCAATCTGTATGGGTGTTTACACCGTGGACATGATGACACTATCCCATGATAATTCGGTTGAATCGCTTGTTGGTTCAAAATGAACTCATCAAATTCTTCAAAGAAAACCGTTGTTTTTCTACGCATGGTTCGGTCTACAATGAGTATTGCGTTAATAAACCTTGAACTTGACGGAACAATGGCAGTACCAATGAAGTTTATAATTCCTTTTTCATTCACATTCTCAGTGATATAACCGAGGCCAATTCCATCATTGCACCGACTCTCTATCGTCCCACATCTGGACCTAAATTTGATTGGTGAATGCTGTCCTTCAGGTATAGTGTTATTGAACAGACCTGTGGAACATGTGCATTTTAATAATTTTATATAAGTAGCAATGTCATAAGCAAACGTACGGTTGGCTTGCATGGACTCAAGCACAGACTCATATCTTAGTCTTGATCCCTTGCCATTAGGTGAATAGTCGACAAGGACCCCGGCTCGGTTCCACATTTCCTCATCCTCCTGCTCGTAAACCTATTAAAAAGTATATTTTTTTCTATCATAGATTTAGACGGGGAAAAATAATTCAAGCTACCTTGCTCACAAATACTGAGGTCTCGTTTAAATCTCCTTTTTTTGTTTGTTGATACATGTCGTACCCTATATCAACCAAGAATTCTTTGCGAAACACACAAAATGTCTTGAACAATTTCCGTTCCTGGAGGGCGAGGCGCTGCAGCTTTATCTTTATTGAACCCGCATTCAACCAAAATCCATTGCTATTCCGTGCCTCTCCAAAGTCCTATGTTTGATTGAATAATTTTAATAAGGGTAGGTAGTATTGATTGTGATAACATTACCTCTTTAAGTCGGACAACGTACTTAACATCCTTGTAGAATATAGGGTATAGACGTGCTTGACGCTGCATTTCCTCTAGTGTGCCAATACATCCCTGTATAGTAGCCACTCTTTTTTTGTCGTCATTTTGTGGTTTATCATATAGCTTAATTGTTACATCCTCCCCCCTGAGCTCTACAAACGAAAAAATCACATTTGTCGTATTGACTGTTATTATTGAATTGTCCTCTTACCATCCGCAAATACTTCCCACGCCCAACCTTCAAAATCTAACTCCTCTATTTCGTAAGGGATGTGTTGCAGGAACACACCCGTGACCTCATTCATTGTGTCACCGGTTTATCTAACTGTTCAGTTAAAAAATATATTGCAACGTGAAAATTAAAACAATAAAACGTGAAAGATGTAACGCCTTGTAAAAATTAATTGGTTTTATGAGTTTGGTTGTGTTCTGGCCAAAGTGAAAAAGTGATGACCATCATGTCTCTAATTGATTTACCCGCATCATTTACCTTCCATTTGAACTACATAGGTGGCAGGTAAATATGTATTTGGAACTGATATGTTTGCCCTGGTTTGCTCTATAAGGTTAGCCCTGGTTTGTCTTCAAACATTTTGTTCTGTAATTTGGATTCAAACTTGTAAGGGGGAAGCTGCAGTTCACGAGTAATCACACTTTCTCACACAAAATGGGAAAACTTATACAATGACTACCTTTTTGTTGTGAAATGGATTCCAGCCTTTAGCAACAAATTGGAATTTAGGATGGACAGTTTTATTAATATAAAAATAATATAACACTGTTATATTATTTTTAAGATACAGGTTCAATGTATTATCCCTAAACTGTTTCAGCAACTAGTTAATGTTTCGCCAGTTGTCGCATCCGGCGTTGGACACCGCAATAAAATCAAATTCAACCATATCATAATACCCCGTGTAATTTCAATTCTTAAATTTTCACCGCATTCATTCAATTCACTTATCGGACCACAAATACTAGGAACACTAGGATTATCGTTAAAATTTCACGCGTTAAACTAAACTATTAAATGGAGGACAAATGTGTCAAAAAAGGTAGTTAGTATTCAACCAACATTATCATCCTTACCATTGTATAATCGTTTGGATTTTAATCTTTTCTTACATAAAGATGAGATGTGTAAAGGCAACCTAGGGAGCTACAAAGAACAGGAAATGAATTGGGAAGGTCCATCGAAACAAGCCCTCAGGAATGATTTGGTTAGAGATTTCTATCTTTTGTATCTAATTTATTCTGCTTATCTACTCTCTATTTGTTATGTTACAGATATTGGAGACAATCTTCTCACATTTGGCCGACAAGGATCTCCTGGTAGCACGACTTGTGACGAAGCAATGGACTCTTTTGGCAACCGAGGAACTTCGAATGAGATCTTCAAATTGTCCTTGGATTGGCCGCATTCGTCAAGTCGGCAGTATAAGACACATTGAATTGAATGATGAAGCAGTAACAAGTTTCGTAGAACTGATGACATCTTCCCCTCTCATCCCTTTCCAACAAATAGCACTCCGATTTGACATTCTCTCAATTCAGCCTTCTGCCTTGAAGGAACTGTTGAAGTTTGTAGCTCCATGGGTCAAGACTCTTCGACTCTGTCCCTATGTGTCGTTCAACACGGAAATAGATCAGGACGTTCCACTTTTCGGTGAGGAAGGGATGAAGGTGGTGGCTTGGACTGCCGCCCTTCACAATTTGAATGGTCTGCAGTTTACCTGCTTGGCTACTTTGGAGATAGGAGACATCACCCATCAGTTTTCATTCGTTTCAAGCTTCATTCACGATGCTCCTAATCTAAAAACCTTTATCTATAATAACCGATATATCTTGTACGATGAACTCGAAGAAGAAGCGGAGGCTGAAATCGCTGAACGAGAGATAACAAAAGGGATCATTCTTGCTCTTCCCTCTTCTTTGAAACGATTGGATTTTGTTAGTGAGCATTGCCCAGGTATCCTATATCATCCATATCTTACAAACTCAAAACGTCATTTTCCTTTGTAAAAGTAACACTTTTTATTTCTTGTAGTGGACTACAAGGCTTTGGCTACCCTTGGTCTAAACCTCGAAGAATTGATGGGAACAGGGAAACCAGAGTCGCCCCAAGAGTTTCTAAATTTTATAGATGGACAGAAAATCTGTCTTAGAACAATGGTACTCCCAAATTTGGAGGAAATATATGGGCCGGATTTCCCCCAAATCCCTCTGATAACCAAATTCACTATGAACGTCAAACCGACATCGACCTTTGAGTGTCTCAAGGTTTTCCCATCTCTTCGTACTTTACGTATTAACATGCAGAGAGGATTAGGCGGTGTTTACTACAATATGATACCCATTCAAAATATTCCAATGGACATACAATATATGATCAACATCCCAACTCATCCAAGCGTTCAAGAGCTCGTCGTTCGGGGTTTTCGGGGTATCAGGTTTATCAATGTTGAGTTTCTTGCTAGTGTGTTTCCTAACATTATACACATTGACTACCATATCACCAACCTCAACCAGTTGACTAAACTTTTTACCCAGTTCGAGAGTTTGCAATGTCTTCAACTCGGGTTGGAACACGTAATGGAGTACGAAGAACTCGAGAATGTGCTTTCAGGTGTCCCTCCTTCAATCTATCGGATCACGGATGCGTATAGTATTCACGACGATGCGAAGTTTGAAGTCATATCCAACATGGCTGCAAAGGACCCAACTTCTACCATTGGGATGGACAATTTAAAGAGTATGAATAATGAATAAGAATCGTAATTGTGGATTTCCTTGAATTTAATTTTTTACTCATTTTAGGCTTACAAATTTTGATAATTTCCGCTTCCTCTTATAATCCGTGTCCAATCATCCTAAACAACTTGATGTTTCAACTGGTTTTCAAGAAAATGACGAGCCTGAAAGAAATTCGACTTTTTGGAGAAATCGTGAAGGTTAGTTTGATTTTTGAATCGTAACAAACAATATAACGGTATATTATAGGATTGTGTGCCAGTCTTGGATGGATTAAATGAGAGAGGCATCCGCGTCAACGTATTCACGAGGAAATAACCAGTACTATGTATGTACTATTTGATAACATTGCTATATAGCTATGTAATAATAATAATCAACTATTTTTTAAACGTACATTTTTGATTTATTATGATTTTAATAAGATACTGTGTTTTGCTTTGCATTTAACCTAACCATTTTTATGAATAAAGGTCTAAAAGTAACTACTAACAAATCCCAACATATAGAGCAAACGAACGAGATACATACAATCAATTTCAATGGTCTCAACTCAGCAAGAGTTGAAGAACTACAAGCGGCAATTTGAAATTTTCGTTTCTGGAAACGTGTTCTTTAAGACAAAAACAAATTCACACTGTTGTGGCAATTTTTTTCACGTGTAAAATTAACAATTAAAAATAATAATAGTAGAAGCTGAAGTATTGAACAATGGGATTGTTAAACTGGGGGATACTGACTGCTGGCAACATAAGTTATCAATTCGCAACTGCGTTTTCATGCCTACCAACTGATCAACACAAGCTGGTGGGGGTTGCCGCAAGGGATCACACCAAAGCCTCAGATTTTGCTTTGGAGTTTGGAATAAAAGCGTTCAGCAGCTACCATGAACTGGTACTGGATCCTGTCATTGGTAAGAATAATGTACCAAAACCGACTAAAGTCATAATTACTGTTTGTATGTTGTTAAGACGTTGTGTACATTGGAGCAATTAACACACGTCATTTGCCACTAGCAAAAATGGCTTTAGAGAACGGAAAACATGTCCTCTGTGAGAAACCTTTATGTCTGAATGTTCAAGAAACAAAAGAATTGATCGAGGTTGCAAGGAGAACTAGTCGGTTCTTGATGGAAGCAATCTGGAGCCGATTCTTCCCTTCCTTCCAACGACTGAGAGAAGAGATTCAAAGAGGGAGCATTGGCGAGATTGTAGAAATCTTCTCGACGTTTGGTGTTGATTACGCTAAAAAGAATAGAAAGATGTAAGTACATTACTTGTTGTTTTTGTTAATAGTTAAAACTACGACTATCAGGTCACGAGAGCTTGGAGGCGGAGGAATTCTTGACATTGGAGTGTACAACGTCCAGATGGCTTTGTTTGTATTTCCTGGACTTGAGCTTCCACAAATTGTTTCGACTGGTACTCTTACAAGTGATGGGGCCGATGAAAGTAACAGGACAGTGCTCACTTTTGAGAATGGGAGAATGGCAACGTTGGTCACAGACACGACGGAGGACTTGAGTAACGAAGTCGTCGTCATAGGAACCAAAGGAAAGATGACGGTTGTTCGACCTTTCTGGAGAGCAACCAGCCTCAATCTTGGAAATGGATGGTTTGTAGAATTTCTTCAGCCAATGGATAAGGAAGGAAAGTTCAATAAAAGCATGGGCTTATCCTATCAATGTCATGAAGTCAAGCGTTGTATTGACGAAGGTACTAATTTCGGTAATTCTTTTTCTTGTATTTGACAATAGATTAATGTTTTAAAAACCAGGCAAGATTGAGAGTACAAGGATGAGTCATTCTGATTCTATCCGCATTGCCGAAATAATGGAAGAAATGCTAAAGCAAATGGGAGTCAGTTACGAGGGAATCGTTAAATTCCCAGCTACATGCAGAGAACTATTTTTTTCACGGGAGATTACTGGAAATGAAAATTTCACTGAAGCAGAGGTAATAATGTGTTCAAAAAGTATAGTAATTACAAAAAGTATTTGTGCTAATTACCAGGATCGACAGATTTTGAACATAAGTCAAAAACCATGGAAGATGCTAGTGACCGAACTAGGATTAGATACAGACTCGATAAAACCATTGTTGGAACTGATGAATATCGATTGGATTAAGAAAAAGGTAATAATAATAAGTTAACTAATGTATGTTTTAAAAATGAATATGGTACACATAGGTGGTTGGAAAGTTTCCAAACACGGTCAAGATTCCATTTCTATCCCTTGCGGTGTACGAAGAAACTGAGACCCATGCTGCAAAGTTGTTTGTGACCCGTGACCATAGGAAAAACCAGTCCGCAACCATGATGGATATTTCTGGAACCATATTAGTCGCAGTTGATTCGGAGTTACTGCCATACATGACCCCAGGGACTGCAGTAGCTTTGCAAAACGTAATCCAATCCAATTAAAATCTATAACAACTATATCCATTAACAATATTAACAGATACGACTGCTTACTGCACCAAATAATAAGTATGCGGCTTTGGCTCTAAAAATGAAGGATGTCATTGCCCTCTCTTTTATCCAAAATCATGATGTGATTTGTCACAGGCTAAAAACCTTCTCCCCAGATCAAATTAAAAAAGACTATGAAACTATGTGCAGTACAATTACTGAACGTGTTCCATCAGACAATGGTACACATACTGTTTGTATTTCAAATATATGTTACAATGTTCTTCTAAACAATAGCTGGATCCTTCTCCACAACGACTGATGATGAGAATGTGGATTGCTTAAATGCAATTGAACTAACTGAGAGTGCAGTATTTTCAGACTCGGAAGATAATTGATTTTTCTAAACTGAACTAAACTGAATTTCTATGATAACACTGAATCAAACCAAAAACATGTGAATAAAAATATCTAATCTGAATCAGAGTCATGAGTTATGATACGTCGCCATTTTTTAATTCCCGACTTTCCTAAAGCTCTACTTTCACTTCGCATTCTGCGTCTACCTCCTCCTTCCTTCGACAGCTCATCTTCAGCAACTATCATAGCTTGACTAAATTCTCCAACTTCTTCAAATTGCACGTTGTCATCGCAAAACGAGTCCTAAAGCAAAAACAATAACAATGAAGAATAAAGAAATCAAAAGTGCCTTTTTTGTGGTATGACATACATTAGAATACTGGGAGTCGTTTTCGTTCGCCTCGTTCGGAGTATGAGTGGCTTCTTCGTCTTCAACAACATCCTGGATTGATTTTAGATATCTCCCAATTTGCCTGTACAATGTTAAATATTAACACAAAGATAATAAGGAAAAAAAGGCAAGTATTTACGAATAGGAAGATTCAATATCACTATCGTCTACGAAGGATGCCTCCAAATAATCGTCACCGGATTCCCTAGACGTCTCATCATCGGACTCCCCAGCCGACTCGTCATCGGACACCCCTGCTTCCAGACACAAAAAATCCCGTCCTGACACGGTGGGAGTGTCATTGAGCCCATCCTCCAATTCCTCAACGGCAGTGATGAAACTGTCGTCACTGCTGCCATTGCCTTCCTCCGCAGTCTCGTACTCTGACATTTTAGTATCCTAAGTAACCGAAACTGGATTGCTTTTCAGACTAGAACAACCGTATAGTTTTTTTAAGCAAAAGAATACTCTTTATCACACAACAACTGTTAATGTTTCACGGGTAAGATTCAAATCCCAATCTTATTATTCAACTATTATTACGGATATTATTATCTTATTACAAATTCGATGAACACCTATATCTTTAAATTACTTCTCTTAAAAGTAAACAGATGGTGACTACACACACAAGGGTTAACCTCATACGTGGTTGCAGTTCACGAGTCTCACGAGTAAGCACATTCTCTCGTTGCTCTTCTTTGTCTCTTGAAATTAATGTTGGCAAGAAGAGACTACAACAAGTTTTGTCGATGTTTCTCAACATTTCTCATGCTGAAATCCATGTCAAAATCAAAACCAAGTCAAACTTACTGGTATAGTGTACTAATAAGCTCAGAGAAAAACATCCTTTATTAAATTTCAGTAATGAATAAGCCATTGCTATAAATAAGGCATAAAACAAACATGAAAACACATCAAATTTGTAATTTCTTGTAGGTTGTGAACCAAGGACAACATCCTTCCATGGCCTCATAAGATTGTGACCACGAAGACATTCCAAAGCTTCATCATTTATAGCCATGAGACTATAAATGATGTCGTCACCTCGTTGGCGAAGTTGACTTGTTATCATCGTGTTTTCCTTTTTTCAGTATCGTCTCTCTTCTCTTCATTTTAAAATTGCCTCTTCAAATTGACCCAACCCAGTGTAACATATTTCTGCTATTTGGATGGTTGGGTAGCGTATATAATGAACGTCAACGGAAAAGTCTCAAAACCTTCCATACATTCTCAACTACCCTTCTATAGCAGTATATACGTAAGTTGACAATGTTTATCGTTGACGTTCATTATGAACGCTACCCAACCATCCAAATAGCAGAAATATATGCAGAGTGAGCCCAACTGAAATCACGTTCACGAAAAAAATACGTACAGCGAGCGATGAAGAAACAGATGGATTTTTACATTTGTTATTACACTTAATTTAAGTACGTCTATTCTACATTATTATTTATTATTTTTACCATATTTATCTTATTTCCTGCTTCAAGGTAAGGATGGAGGAGGAACACACGTCCGAGGTGGGGGCATTGAGGGTGTTAAACACTCTCTCATGTGTCGATAGCGAAACATATTCGTCCGAGGAAGAAGATTACATTGACGAAGAGACATTGGAAGTCGAGAAAGTCATCAGAGAAAGGGTTATTTCTCGAAGACTCCCAAAATCCGTGGCCTGTATCAAAGATTTTGACAGTTTTGAATTTCTTGCAGAAGGAGGCATCAGTCATGTTTGGAAGGTAAACAGTGAGTAATA
>JAQGCL010000224.1:0-18464 GCA_034699605.1 Isotomiella paraminor | reverse complement strand
CTAACTGAAATATTCATGTGTATATACCTATGTTTTATTGTTTTATACTGTCGTCATATATTCAGTTAATGGATATAATATTTATGAATCAATCACATTTTGGCGAAACATTCTATTGGACGGTGCATCGACCATACATCGCACACTTTGGTTATTGTACGATGTACGGTGGGAAAAGGGGCCGGTGTACCTGGGTCCTTCAGCAGTATTTGATCGCTACATAAATAACTGCAGACTAAGTAGACAGAAACCTAGGAAAGAGCAGCTCAACGCCGCCTTTATTGACTTCATGCAGGGGACTTTCGTCAACTATACGATAGCAAGTTTGCAGTAAGAGCGAGTCAAAGTGGCACCCGCGGTGGATAGTTACATCCAACGATGGAATGAGTACCCATCCCAGCTGTTTGAACCTGATGGATACGACTACTTGACCGACACCCCACAGCCGGAACTGTATCAAAGTTCATATGATTGGCTGGCAAAGCAAAGACTGGAGAATATAAGTATCCTTCTGAATATCTCAATGTCTTACCAGGGGTACGGGGACCTCAAGGAAGTTCCCGCCCTCTACATGCTCAAAATGATCACGCCACCCGTGTTCACCAGGGTGTATCAAACGTTGTATGCTCCAGACGAGGAAGACGAAACTTTCACCATTCGCGAAGGAATGAATGCCCTAGCGTACGGCTTGGCCCAGAACCTGGAGTTTGTCTACATGGGGTACAACCTTCAAAGTGTAGTACGCTGCACACTCGACAACCAGGATAGAGTGATCCTGTCTTTCAAAACGGGGAGAGGAGCGCGGTTCCAGACCGTCGAGTACTGTAAAGTCGTAGTCCTTGCATTTCCTCGTTTGCTTAACAAAATGCAGAAAATAATAGTAGACCTTGGCCCTTGAGAGAAAACCCTTCTCTCCGCTATTCGAGTCAACAAATTTTTCAGTGCTGGACGCATTCTACGGAATCCTGCCTCAGGGAAAAAACTCTTTTTCCTCGTAGAGAGCTATAACAATGCAGATTTAGGGGACGGAAGACCAATGATGCTGATAAGGTCACCATGGAATGATGAGGCGTACACCATGTACTCATGGTGGTATGGACGGTATGGTACAGGGCCAACGGAGGTGGATGTCGCTTGGGTTGAAGGATACCAGAGGTTTGTTATAGACCCCCTGAGCGGCGGACTTCCTGGGATGTCCTTTGTTAATGGGTATGAATTTTTCCCACACGTCGAATCGGAAGATATCGCGGATAACTTTTTCCACAACTTCACCTGTTACCAAAGTGCCTTAGGGGTGTACTATGCTACTACTCTGACGTCCATGGAATCTGTGTACAGTGCTGTTGATGGCGCGGAGAAACTTGCGGTAAGAATTTTGTGCGAACTACAGACCAAAGATAGGTGTATCCCTTTTCCATGACGTAGCAGTCTTCTGACGCCCATGACGCCATCCGTCATTCGCCCATGACGTCATCCGTAATCATGACTCAATCTCTGAGTATTCCCACAATTTTCCCATGCCATATTCAATCAATCATCCCCATCCCCACATAGGACAGCAGAATTTCCAATATTGCGTCAATAAGATAAGAGTTGTTATACTCATCATAAAATGAAGCTTAGATAAGATATCAACTGCCATACGATTTAAGTTGGCTCAATGTATTCTCGGCACTTGATATAGAACCTGCCGTCAAGTTAAGAAGGTAGTTATTTAGGTGGACAGGATCTACCGTTTCGTGCTCTAGAATGATGCAGTAAGTTGACATTAATTGTCACTGTCGTAATCTTGCTAAGTTTATCGATTTTGTTTAGAAACACTTCCTTGACGCTGCCGGCTAACGAACCACGCATAGGCTGCCTCCAAAGAGTCAACTGCAATCAGTCGTTAAACACGGATTGGTGTGGTGACCTTGACTCCCTCCAACTAGAGCATCCAATCCTTGGGTCGATAAGATACATCGAAGGACTCAAGGTATAGAAATCTCAAACCTCACAGACAACCGTAAACGAATGTATATGTTTGCGCTATAGTACACCGTCGGAAACCATTTCTTGAGTCGCCAGTGTCAAGGGGAATTCATTTACTTGAACCTAACTCACAAAACCTTGGATCCTGGAGACTTGGGGTACTTTCCTCATTCCGGAGTTTCAAGCGAAGAGAATTATTTTAATTTGGATTGCAAAAATGAGTGGTTTTGGTTATCGCCTTGTGAAAACGAGGTTCAGTAACTGATAGACAAAAAACATTACCCGTAGTTATCTTATCGTGATTAAATTACGATTACAGGGGTCCCCAACTTCTACCGTTGTATCCGTCAACGGGCGTCCACTTCTAAATCCTTCTGCTCTTAGAATTGCATTTGGGGACATGATTACGATTGTCGGGAAAGACAAAAATGGGACTGAGGTGAAAGGATCCGTTGTCTTCAGGGTATTATGCACATTGGATTTTATGAGCATAAAACCGATCCAAGAAAAACATGTTGCTTTCGCAGGCGCTGAATGACCCATTTGGCTCTTCCTTCGCAACCACTATTCCCTCGTATGACGATGATATATGTTCCCGTGCCATGCAGAACCCTTTGGTATACACTTAATCTTCTTAGCTGCTATTCTGATACCCTTTTATGAAACTTTCATTTCCGAACACCAGATTGTGGAAAGGGTCCTTGCTTTCCTTCCCACAAAAGTGCAGAAGGACTTGCGACTCTTTTCTCATCTTTGGAACATCGAAGCCCTCAAGGCACTTCGAACAAAAGTGATCGTCGCAATTTTTGACCCTGCCCGCCAGGACTTTGACTGCACAAGACAAGTCCATGATTTCACCACCTCACGTCTGAACCAATTGCAGTTCCCCCATTGGAAAATAGATTGGCCTGATTACCGGCCAAGATACGATTGGTCGGGTTGGAGCCAGCCGCATGATAGAGTAAACCTGTCATTTCAGCGCCAGGAAGAAGCATGGCAAATTGGAAATACTCTAAATGCCAAGGTTATGGATGACATTCGAGGGCTAATGGAATCCAGATTAGATCACCTGCAAAGTGTACATTTATGCCATGTAAATATCCACACCGACATTCCCAACAGTTGCCAGACATTCGAAGCCATATTCAGTGGTCTGAGGAGTGTTGTTAGCATGCGGTTGGACTTCCGGTTCGTGGATACAACTTTGAGGCCCGCATTGAAGGAACTTAGTCGTCTGCAGTATTTTCGCTTTCAGAGTGACAGCAGCAGTTGGATTAACATTTCGGATTGGTTATTCTACCAACGGTTGTATGAAGCAGTACCGAATATTCGGGCCTTGGAATTGAGCAGCAGACATTTCGAAAGACTTTTTAAGACAGTCCCACAAATACAGAGTCAGGATTCGTCGAAATTTGTGTATTTAACCAAGATAATTATATCCGATGCTGGGGCAAGGAATATCATGCATCTATCTTCCCTTCCAAAGGGAAGCTTACAAAGCCTGGACGTCCACGTGTTTGCATCGGCAGCCCCACAAAATCATTTCCTAGGTCAAATTGCTACCGAACCAACAACAAAACAGCTGGTATCCGCCCTGGGACACCATGCCGATACAATTCAAGAACTGAGCCTACACTGCCTTGTTCGAAGGGACTATGACTTCCAAATTAACTTTCCCCAGATGATGCGGAGTTTGAGCATTCTGTCCCTTTTCTTCTTCCTTCAACCTGGCTGGGTAAGGTGCCTGAGACTGTGCTTCGGCCAGGACGTTCAAGACGATAACAGACTTGCCATAGCAGACTACAGACCTCACCTACCTAGCCTGAGACATCTTACTTTGCAACCCGCAGCTAAGTTCGGTGGAGAAGAACGGTCAGAAGATCCTTCCTGGGAAGAGTGGTTGGTCATAATGAATGTCTTCATGTTAAGGGGCGTCGATGGAAGTGTCATGGCAAGTACTGGTGTCAAGATCTTGAGCACTCCATTTCGTCTGCGCGGGCATTACCACAGCGCTCTAGACGACTTGGAGGCTGCCTTTCCGAACGTTGTTTTCCCCATCGAACTTGCAGTAGCGAGGCAGGGACCGGTTTGGTGTCCAATGGAATGATCCAGATAGTTACCGTTCCAATCGGGCGAACTAAAGAGGGGTTTAAGAAAAGTGCGAAGGGTCGCTATTTTTTAGAGTTTTCCATTAATTAATTTCCCTAATTGTAAAGAACTTCCGGCTTTACAATTAGGGACTTTTCAGACCATTGTGTTGTCGGTGAAAATGTGTACAACAGCATAAAATAAGTTAAATGTAAGAAAATATATATACAAATGTACATAATTTTTGTCTGACATAATTATATTTTTGGGAATATTGCAAAATATTTCGGCCTACATAAAAATAATTTCTAAAATGGAGCTTCACTTTCGACGTTATGTATCAAGTTGGGTTACTTGTTGCCATGAGAAACACGTCGTACTTCGAGTTTGAGTTCGCGTTGGACTTGAGGAGAAGCTAGTATCCGATAGCAGTCGTTCCTGCAGAATCGCAAATGTCCTCTGACACTTCTGAGTCCAAACGAATGGTGCGAGTTGTTTCAGCAAATCAGCTTATATACATAATGGTCAAATGCTCCTTTCAATTTTAATTAAAGTGGTCAAACACAATTGTGACAAAGAAGTGTCGTGATGATGTCATTTTGTACGTTGAAGCAAGCAGTTGAATGTAGAAGTAGGTCTGTAGAATTGAAAGAAAACAGCATGATGCATGAGTCATATTCACCAAGTCAAAGCTTATATGACCAATTAAACTTAAATTGATACAAAAAGACGCATACTTGCTGACGCGCAGATCATGTGGAAAACTTTTAATGAATAGTTTCCTATCCCCGTCATCACTGCTTCAATTTAGTGTTGTTGTTGCCAGCTCATTTTATCTCTGGGCTTTTGCGTTTGCCTTTTTGGGCATTCAGTCGCATAAGTGACAAGCATTTCGAGTGGAAAACGACGTAAACATGAAAACAACCACACAATTTCCGTCTGGAATTCTACTACTATCATTTTGCTTTGCCATCTTATCATTATCCCTTGTCCAGTTTACGAATGGGATTGCAGTGGCTGCGAGGGGTGGTGGTTCAGGAGGAGGATATGGAGGTTCAGTCAGCCGTGGTAGTCATTCTACAACTCAAGGACGACGCAGTAGCTATGGGTACCACAATGTTTTAAATCTTATCCGTAGACGATGTCCATTGAAAACCGATTACGGGTATACATAGATATGGCATACCAAGTACCCGACAAGGGGAAGGTGCTGATGAGGATGAAGTGTCAGAAACTGGAACCATCTCAAACAAGGAGAGTGTTCGACGGAGGGTCAAATCTCGTAAACCGCTGGCAGGAATGTGGAGGCATAAGTCAAAGGAGGGCCCGAGCTATGGCTTCCGGGGCACTAGATTAGGCTAAGAAGCTTGAAGTGCCTTACAAATAAAATTAATGGCGATGGCCTCCATACAATTTAAGCAAACAATTAAACTGGAATCCACTGTGTACCATGACATTGTTTAGCTTCCTGAGCCCTTTCATGGCCTTAAGAGCCCTTGGTCTCACGACAATTTTAAAGCGGATGATGTGACCTTCAAAATGATATAAACTTTTGGGTGGTTTCTTATCTAAAATATACAGTCCATCAAGGGCCCGCATGCCTACAAATGTTGGATAGGAAATTCCCAATTCACCCAAGTAAGTTCCATTGTAAGTGAGTGTTGCATGTGCCAGCTACATCTGAGGCTTAGATACTCACTGGGAACCAAAATAGTAGATGAACTGCAGAAGTAAAACTCTTTTGGAGTTGCAACATATCAAGCGTGGAGTCCAATGATTTACGACGATACCATTCTACTCGGATATATCTTTCTTAATTACAACGTAACAAGAAGTTGATTATTCAGCCTTTCATTCGCGTGTAGTACTAATCATAATTAACCCAAGTACTTACTACAAGGTCATGTACTTCTTATGGTGTACAAACAAGTATGAGAGTGAGCCAATTGTATTCCACAACGCATGTAGAGCCAGTTTCTTGTACACCCGGCGAAACGTCCTTGGGCTAAAGTATAAACAAGATGGCATTTGGGCGTTATGCTGATGCATTTTATATTCCATTCTTGCTGCAAACTTATCAAGCATTAGTTGCTGTCTGAGCTGCAGTTGACACAAAGACAAGACGCTCTTATAATCATTATCCATATCACATATGCAATAGTATTACACCGCTACCACAGCTCGCAGACAAATATCCTTGCATTACGCTTCTTATTTAAGTGAGGTTGTGTATTTTGGTGACCAGGCTGAGACAAGACAAAACTAGAAAGTGCAGAAATATAAAATTACGTTTTGACCACTCTACACAATTCTTAAACGACCATACTAATTCGTCATGGTGTCCTGTGAGACCCGGACCCTGTTATTTGTGAGGGGGAACATGGACGACGACATGTGCGATATGTCACGATAATTGAAGGAATCGATTTGGTGGGGTGTGGTTGGCTGCTCAAATAGCGGGAAGCAGAGGTAAATCAATGTTGGTACGGGCCTGGTCCTTGTCACCTTCGGCAGGTTCACTTGAATTCACTTTTTGTGAGGCACGTTTTTGAGACAATTATGTCGATGGGTTTGAGTGCATTGGTTCCAAATCTCTGTGCCCACAACAGCTAAAGTAACCTGCGCCGGCGTAAATACTTCCATTGTATCCGACATGTACAGCTCAGGACAAAAACAATCATACTTTCAACACAAAACGCGAAACAGGAGACTCCCAATGCGCCCAATGCAAGGATCAACGTCATGGCAACGCTGGAGTTGTAGAGAGACAATCGATTGGGCCCACCAGGCCGCGATTGATTTGAATAGCCACCTTCCACCAGCTGCGACTTATTTCTTTTGTCCCATTCCAACTCTGCGTTGATATCAACCCCTTTCGAGAAGGCCCCTGAGGCTTGCATCCATTTGAAGTAGGAAGTAATGGGAGAATCATGGGGTGGGGAGAACTTCATGTACCTAAATTCAGAGCGAAACAGATCCTCATCCACGTTTCTATACCAGGGGACGTGTGGATACTTCATCTTAAAGTATTGGAATCGGGCGTCTTCCCCTGCCCCAGAATTCACATTGTAGGCAAAAGCAGAATAATGACATTGGTATGGGCCCCATTCCGCCAACCGCTCTTCACCGTCGGGTTCAAATTTCATCCCTCCCACGAACAAATAATGCGAAAGGTTCCTGTGGTCAGCCAGCCGATACCTTGGAATCGTTTTCACCGCTTGCATGTGAGTTGACAAGCCGTAGAGAAGCCCTCTTTCCTCCTTTGGCATACTTTTGAAGTCTTCCTCGAAAATCGTCCTGTTGAATATCTCGATAACTTTGTCGAGTAAACGGCTGTGAGAAATATAATTTGGTTGAAAGTTGTAGGTTCCATACTCTGTGGAAAGATATGTCAAATTTAACATACTTGGATTTGGGTCAGACCACACCTCCGTGCACTTTTCGTACGTCTCCTTAGACCGTTGCTCAACATCTGACCTAAGGGGGCCCAGGCTGGAGAACGTTTGATCAGCTAATTCACCTCGTCGACGCTCCCAAACGGGAAAACTATGGTCTTCCTCCCCTTTGTCATTGTTGAGACAGGGGAGAGAGTCCCACCGGTTGTAAGACCGTCGTGGAGGTGGATGGTTTACAAAATTGATGACTGTTCCGATGTACCCCGCACTCAGAACCGTGGAGACCAGGAACCAAAGTCCAAACACTAGTCTGAATACGAACTTAGCCTTGCAGGAGGGTGGAAGCCCAGGACAATCCTCCACCAAGGAACTGAGTAACACTAACATGACCCTTCCAGCATCCTACTTCCCCTGTAGGAACACCCTCTCCCAAAGAACAAACAATGCCCAGACGGCCAGAAATGATGCTCCGAGTCCAGTCCACAAATCCACCATGAAGGGTTTGTGGTACAGTTCGTACTGGAGGGAACTCTCCGCCTTGGAGCAGGACAAGAACCTGTAGCCCATACGACCATACGGAATCATTTCCATCACCTACAGCCTGTCTACGTCTCCGTCTCCGGAGCTCACAAACGGTGTACTTATTACCGCTCCCCGCGGTTCAGTTTCCATAGATTGATGTAGTCGGGTTAAAAGCGAAATTATTAGCTATCTCCAATAGCTTATGCGTTCACATCAATTGTCTCAGCTGATCATTTGACTGACGTTCTGTCCGTATCGTTTGACGCGGTTTTGCTTCTCTCAGACAAACATTCGACACACGCAGCAAGAACTCTGTCACATTTCTTCTCACTCTCCTCGCAATGGAGATAGCTTCATGCTTCTTTTTACGTAAAGGATTATTACATTTGAGAGTGTCAATACCAATGTAAACCAATTCCATTATTTTTTTGATGTTATGCATTTCATCATCCTGCAGATGCAATTAAATAATTGTTGGACCCGACCTGTGGATAGTTCTAGGGCGCAGCTTCTCGTTTTGAAGATGTAAAATCCAAAATGGTTAGTTTTAGATTTATGTGTATGGGTTATGGGTATACGAAATTACAGTTTTTATCGCTCATTTTAATTTTTGCTTTCGTCTCTAATTCACAAAAGTGCTTACTCAAACGGTATTGGAGAAGCATAGGTAGTTCCTACTACCTTATTCGACAACTGGCACGGTTATTTATTGGTAGCACACATTTCATCGAGTGCCTTTTAAATCTACATTTGCATCTACAATCAAAGGCTTGAAAATTGTATTGAAAAAGAACCACATGAACAGAAAACCATCTTTTATAGTCCTTGGCTCCAATTCATTATTACCCAAGAGTCAGCAGAGCTCTGAAAGTCCCTTTGATAATTCCCCTGAAGTATTTTAGTAACGAAAGTCTTTTTATCGTGTGGTAACCTTCCACGCGCATGGCTATGGGTCGGCAACTTTTACGGAACTTGCCCAAAAGCTTCTTCTCCGTTTTTGGCCAACTGAAATACTTCCACGTCCCAATCACCCGTTTACCATGAAGGTGTATGAAACCTCCGACGAAGAGCAAGCTAGACATAAGGAACACACCACAAAATGACCAAAATAGTAAAATAATAACTGTAATACGGCTCAAGTTATCAAACTCCTTGATAACAAAATAATTACAGGACAGACTCAAGTTCGTTGCAACACTTTGTAACGGTATTACGATGGGGCTCCAAATTTGGTTGGTGTTTAGGGCCAGGATTTCTAAATTTCTGTAAGCTAACTGCAGATTCCTTGGTTGTCTTAGTCGATCGCTTGTGGAGTACCGTATCTTTCTGAAAGTGGTTGCAGAAAGTTCCTTCATCAGGATTGTGGAAATTATAAAGGCACACAATGTGAAGATGAACACTGCGTTTATGGCAATGCTACACCACAAGGAGAACAGGACCCATAGAAGGAGGGCGGAAATAAAGATGTGTGCCCAAAACGTGCACGCGGGTTGAAAATAAGAGCAAGGATAAGCCGGATTATCAGGAAAGAATACATGATGTGCTGCAATTGGAATTGGAGGGAGATAGATATAAAGCAGGCAGAGCAACATGCTTAATTCAAGCAACAAATTCAGTCCCGAAGAGGCTGCCTGATATCCCGGTTTCCAAGTGCCTATATTGTGTTTTGCGATAAGATTGTAAATTTCCTTTACAAGGTACAATAAATCTTTACGGCAAAAGCTGTTCCAATATGAAATTCCAGCGTTAAATACTGCCGCATTGTACTCCGGTTTCAATAGCATTGCCAAGTACATGAAGCAGTCCACGGCCCCGGCCAAAGACGCCGCCATAAGGTATCCAAGGTCGGACGTATTCCCATAAAACGTAATCCAAAAAGCTCGCAACCAGAATGAACTGCATATGCCGAGGAGGACCAGGAATTGCATGAGACACCATACCTGAATTCGTTTGGTTGTATAGATCCGCCTCTGCTGGCTATCCCAAAGAAAGGGGGAACCCCCCAAAAATGTGGTCGAACGCACTATGATCCCTAAAATGAAGTAAAATCTTTCTGAAAACATGATTGGACTGTAACAAAATGTCCATCCCCTGTGACAAATTACAACTGCCAGAATCAGGTACAGAATATCCTGCATATATGCCAGAATGGTTCGTAGTAATTCTATGGTATTAGTACTGAGCATTTGTTTGCTAGGCGTATGGGTTTAACCAAAAATGGCGTACATAGATAGGACTCACAACCAGTATGAATGAACCTAATTGCCTAGACGTTGGGTAGTTTACTAATGTTGGATTATTTAAGCAATTTGAAGCTAGCTGGCACATAAATTAAATTCGACTCATTGTAGGTTACTTCTTTGCCGACCAATCCGTCCAAATAACAAAAATAATAGGGTAAACCATAGTTTGTTTGGAAATGTTTTCATAAACTTTAATCTAAACTTAGACGAATGCGGAGCCAGGAATATGGGCGGGCCGCAACCTTACAAATAGTTCCGCTGTTATAACACGTTTTTTGGGCCAGACCCTTTATAATTTTTGAATTTTTGCTTGCCATTAATTTACTGAAATTAAGGAAAATTATACGTGCTGCCACCAGAAAATACCAGGAGAGACTAGTACGACAAATTTGAATTTTACCAATGATGGAGCAATCTGCCCGGTGACGCGGATAACCGATATTAGACATTTTTGTTTTTGCAGAGCTCATAAGACGTGGGATAACAACGGTTGAAACGATATCCGGATAATCACACCTTGTCAATCTGTATATAGTGACAGACGGGTTCCGTTATAATTGTATACAATTTGTCATTTTTGCTCTTCTTGGGTCGGTGGAATATAGGGTCAATACACGCGCACGTTGACAATATTATCAAAGTTCGGCATGTGAACCAATCCATCTTACGTGGGTACACATTCTATCCTATGCATCGGAGTATATTATTGGCCAAATGGCGGATGAGAATAAGAATAAGAAATATGCGCTATTAACATACTTACTAGACTTACGAGGGTTCAATCACATTGAATTTATGTTTATAATCAATTAGTTTCCCCGAAGCGCCTACAAACACGGTAAATTTGGTATGAAAATATTAGGAAAAGGTGACCTAGGACGCTATTTTGGCATTCAATAATTTAGCCCACTGTTCGTTCGTTTTTATACCATACAAACACGCACGAGATTTGCTGCGGAGTGGTGGTTGGTTTGCATTGCGGAAACCCAATGCATTCCGCATTATAACGAAAACATTACACCGAAGCTCAGCTACACTGTATTTTACGTTCATATATGTTTTTGTGTGTCACTGGTAATATGTTTTGGCAGCAAGTTGGTTCACTATACCGCATTTTGCCTTCCCAATTGAACGCACGAAGAATATATAAGGCAAACCTAAAGCTTCAATGAGAAAGGGCAGCTTAGATTCTCAATATATCCCCATTGCAGTGAATGAGGTGTTTGGTTAGTGTTGCAGATAGACCATGATCCTTCCTAAGTTCTTCATATGTCCTCCGTTCAACCGCTTTGTTTCATATCAAGCATAGAGCCATGCCACGTAGTGTGACCATGAAAACTTGGCTATAACATCGTAATATTTCTGCAAGTCATCTGCTGTGTCCATTTTTGCTGTGTGTGCTATTTTACAGCACGGGTGATCGGGAAAAACTCACTTTTTTGTATGGGGAACAATATAGGATTAATCCACTCTGCGTTACATGTACACTTGGTTATCATGTTAAATCAGAATGAAGAATTGAGAACTCTAAATTTGTCTTGTAAAAATTTATTGAATAAATGATGAACCCGTGACCTTTAGTCATGCCAACTTTGCATATCCATCGTACGTACCCCTTGCATTAAGAAGTGTAACTTAAGCTTTCAGCTTGATACCAGGTAATACGTACCGGACTCTTCGGTTTACGATGAAGAAAAGTAGGTTAATTAGCAATGTATATTGCGGACATATACACATCTCAAACGTGATGGCATCAACAGGGCCTAGCCTAGCCAATCTGCTTACTCCTCAGTTCTTATACTGCAAAAAAATAACTATCTATTACAAAACTCGTGATGTGAACACTACGGTAAAGTGGATGGAATATCCTCGCCAATATGGAGCGATCACCCACTCTCAAAAATCGAAATGTTTATGCCGTAGTGCCTAGATATATAGCCACATCACCGCTGCCTTGTTCACTCGAAGAGTATACAGCCAAGCAGTGAGTATGGCTGAAAAGTAAAGGATGGGCTGACAAAAAGTTGTAAGCAAAAAATTGTGGAGTCGTCTTTTACATTTCTTTATATCTCATCTACATCTCTTGGGTTAAGCATAAGCAGCAATCCAACAGATCTACGCTGGTTCAAATCGAGTTAAACTTTGATATGAAGATGGATAGAACACGGTTGTTCATATCAATCTATCTACAAATAATAAACCCATATGGCAAAAGCAATAATTCGTTTTCCAGAGAAGTCTGAAATTCTCTTCGATATAGGAATAATTTGTTGTGATTTGCACTTTTTCCTGTGATTTTTCAATACATACGGAATCTATTGAACCTCCCTGAGGGAAAAGCGATTCAGTGATTCTTGTATTCTCCTAAAATTTGTTACTGGCAAAATAGTTTCAACAATATCGAAAAATAATAACCTAGGACAAATGGATCAATCTATGGATGTTGAAATGCTGACGGGTAAGTCACAGAAATTTCGGGTTTAAAATTTATCCTTCCAGCGCTACAGTGGTATCTGTTTAATCATGTGAAGAGGGGGCCTCACCACAACCACACGAGGTGTCTTCCTTATCATCGGCACTATGTCAGTTAGACTTTGGACCCGAGAGCCCTATTTACAACGGCATTGCCACATTGATGGAACACCTTGGGCGCAATGTCAACCAGGAAATGGTGATTATTTTATATTTATTACCGTTACATACATAAATATAACTGATTACCACAGTCATTATTAACAAAAGTTCCGTTTTTTGCGTTGCAATAGGTTGCAAGACAGGACTGGGAGAGAACATTAAGAGAAGCTATTTGGAGTGCCCTTTCCAACTTGAAACCGAAACAGTGGATGGTAGCGAAAAAAATAGGTCATTCTATTTTGGATATAATGTGCCATCTTCAATCCACCGCACATCCCCTTGATTGTGTGGCAGTTCAATAGGTCAACGTATACTAGTGTATTTCCTGGAGAGCTAAAAACGCCAGAACCATTCACAATTCAATGTTGTGTTAAGATTGTGAAGCTCCAACATGCCACCAATGCGGCTGCCTTTGTGCAAATGCTGAGGCCGGAAGGCCTCCTTCTTCAAGGAAGAAGGAACACACTTCCCGAAAAATTAGCGGATATTTCTACCCACGGCTTAGTCTACTGTGGACTACATCTGCAATAACAATGCTGGAACAGCAGGAACAATGGGACGCGGTTGTGGCACTACAACAAAAATTCCAAGTCTTTCAAGCTCCAGGTCTTTTAGACGGCGATGGGAGAGAGACGGATTTTGTTTCCCACATTGAACGTCGCATGTCACACTTCCGCCCAATCCTAGCTTCAACAAATGCAGCTGTTGCGATTGACACATAAAGAAATGGGTAAAAATTATTTGCGTTTTAGAATTTATGGAAATTTGCCGGGAATAAAAGCAGACAACTGTATACTTGTATGTACTTTTGAACGTAATGTCATATTACCGTCATTTACGCCTTCCGTTGTTCCACTGGAAAGACCCACAAATTACATTGCTACCGTCAGGGGCAGGGAGAATCTATCTCGAAAATCACTTTGGGGGGAAGGAATTGGACTTTCTTTTTAAGCGTTTTGACTTTTGAACAGTTTTGAACAGTTTTCTCTAATTTATAAAATATTTTTATAATAGCTTGGAATGTTAAAAATGCATCCTTTTTATTCAATGCATTCCAAAAAATACCATCCAAAGGCTTGGGTTGATTGCTAAGAGGCATGGCATCATCAAAAATGCGACCATTGCCTTGCAAAATCTCATCCCAGTTCCATAGACAAAGTCAAGTCACAAGTTTTTGCCAAAAAGTCCTCCGTTAGATAAAGCTACTCTGGCACCAATGAATTGAAGAAATGCACAGAAATACCTCATACTTTCTTTCTTTGGTTGACTCGTTAATTAGCCGAAGACCTCCCCGTCATTTCATTATGTCAAAGTGTCCCATTACCCCATCCCATTAAAGCCAACTACTTTAGCGTTGGAAGAGGTTCCTAATACTCGTAATTTACCATTTGTCACTCACTCAGGCATACAAAGAACACAAAACTCATGGGGAAGTAAGGAAGGAAGGCAGTAAGGAAGGTTACAAATTCAAGACAAAAATATTTGCGTCTACAAAAAAGAGAAAAAGAGAGATGTGCTGAAAGCAACCCTTCCCTTCTACATGCATCATCATCACTCATTTTCCCTTGCATTTTCTCATTCACCTGGCCGCAAGTTTGCTGGGTTAAAACTCGTATCTCTTGGCCGCAAACTCGTGGGCAACCGTTGGGCTGCGTTTTCCCCTCTAGTCGTTCTTTAAGCTTTATGAGTGTACCAGCTTCTCATTTGACTGGCGTTCAGTTCGTTGCCTTTGACACGACCCTGCTTCTCTCAGAGATACCTTTCAGGCCTCTCCTTCAAACTGCAGAAGGTCGCTGATTTAATGACACCTCAAACAATTAGAAAAAACGTTGCAGCGTCCCACACGCAAGGGAAACATTTCACTCTCTTCGTACATTTTTGAATGTAACGCAGTCGCTGAGTGAAGAAGGAGGCGTCATCACCATCAGCTTCACATTGCCCCTAACTGCATCACTCAAACTGCTTCCTACGATCTTCTTCTTCCTCCTGCTGCTCAACGTGTTTTTCCTTGTTAAAACAACTCCATTCCTACTGCATATAGCTTCATCCTATGTTCTTCGTATGTCCTCCATTCAGCAGTTTGGTATCATACATATCGATTGAAACGTTGGAAAATCCCAGTTGTTACAGTGAGGCTTAAAAGGAACATCCCCTAAGCTACACTCTTTACAAGATGGGGAAATGCCCCGAAGTTCAAGTGTATCGCTGTGGAGAATATCCTATTTGTGCTGCTGCGTTCTCGTTGTGAATACCCCAGAAGTTACAATACCTAAATATTACAGGAGTGCCTTTGACGTGCATCTAAGTTCAGTTGTATCCTCAGTTGCCTTCCTCCTTTTTATATACTGAAAGTACATTATGTTATTACATTGTCCGTCCGTCAGTCTGTCAACACGATTACATCCGAACGGTAAGACGGATCAGGATGAAACTTGGCAGGACTACGTGTCAGGGTAATTGTAAGGAAGAGTTCGAACATGAGCCCGATCGGACAGTCCCTTCAGGGTGTAGACCCGATAGGGTCATTTTTTCCCAATAGCAACGTATGTAAATATCCGTATCATAATAGAGCATATGGTGGTGTTTGTTGTTAAGTACCATAAAATCACCAGCAGAGTAGAGTTACATGCAAATATATGCGGAAAACAGGAGTATAGTCCAAAAAAGATTCAGTTCCCGACCCTTTTCCTGCCTTCCTCCAATTTCTGACCTTCATCGCCCCAACTGTTAGGAGGTTGGAAGCCTCGTATACTGTGCACCCAGGACCTGGTGAGCATTCCCCACGTCCAGAGGACTTTGAGTTGACGGCCCGTCACATCTCCACTTTGGACGATTTGGAGCCCGGTGCTTTGAGCATGCCTTGCCTGGAGGAATTGGTCGTGAGGGGCGCCTTCGGATTTAAGGTTTCCCCTTTTCGGGACGTGGTCTTACAGATAACCCAAGCGTCCATGGTGGGGGCAAAAGAATTGCAGACTTTCGGCGTCAGATTTCCCTACATGGCAACGGATACGGTTATCCGTCAACTACCAAGGGACCTCCAAGGACTTCATTTTGAAAGCCTTTGTAAGCGTCTTTATTTACATTCTACGTATGCTAACGTGACCATCTTTGTCATTCCAGTTCTATACAGGAACATCGTACCGCAGTTGCTGTATTCCGCTTTTATGGATTCAGGGTTTCGGCTTGAGGAACTCAAGGACGTTCGCTCGTCACGGCATTGTTGACTTTCTCTCTCAACAAAAAGATTGCTTGCGTCGGGTAGACGTTGTTAATTTGGAAGAAGTTCATAGTAACGATTATCCCACCTTCCCGTGACTCAAATTCGTTGACACACTTAAGTGTGAGGTGAATTGCAATTCCTCGTTTGAGTTCCTCATGCAAGTTCCCAACGTGTTGGATTTGACAATTTCCAGACGTCGCCTTCGCCGAGGTAGATAAAGGACTAGAAGGACAGAGATGCTAGCAAACTTGGGCTCCCTGCCTCGGCACCCAAGTGTCCGCAAGCTTACTATTGTTCCTGCAACCCCTGTTCAAGGCGATTGGGTCCTGGAGGAACTCATCAGCTGTGTCGTCCTGAGCCACTGCTTTCCTAACCTGACTCACCTCTGCACACCTACGGGGAGCTCATTGAGGTTTCTGACGGAGGTCTTCACCAACTTCGTAAACCTACAGTGGATATATTTGTACTTTTCCTGTGGAGACCCTGGACCACGCGGTTGGGAGTCCATCCTATCTGGACACTCGGTCGAAGACTGCGAATCCAGGAATGCAGTTGGGAATTACGAAAACCCCCCAGAAAACACAGCAGTTGGACTAGCCAATTTAAAACGTTATTGTTTGAGGATAGTAACAATAAAAATCTTGAAGGAATGGTAAGAAATGACATAGTTTGAATGTTGCTATTTTTCCACAGGTCTGGTAACCCTAGAGGTTGGTGATGGTCCACGTGCCTTCGATTTTCTGTTCGGTAGAAAAAAAAACGGTATCTCTTCGGTAAAAAAACGAAAATGTTTTCGTTTTTTATTGTCCAACTGTCCATTAATCTCTGCGGTGTAAAAAAGTGGCCTGTCATCGTTCATCTTTATTTCATCTACCCCAGCCTTGCAAAATCCATCCAGCTCATTCATTTAACCTCCAATCGAATTACATAAACGAATTACTTTAAACCAACCTACCAAGAGTGTTTCAGTCTCCCTGTCACACATGGATTTCATTCTATTCTGTTTCCATTGACTTTAATATGCCTAATCCATTATCATAAATGAAATGTAATGCAGAAAAGATTGTTAATTTACAATAGGTGACAATGACAACGTAACAATATTCTTTTTTCAAGTTTGCTTCCATCTGCATGTCATCATGAAACCTCCGACGTCAGAGAAAATCAGATTTATAATCTAGCGTTTTGGCACAGCAGTCTACATTCCCTTCATCGCATTGCCCAAGAGTTTATTGCGGTAAAATTTAGAGTCTTGAAGATGCGACTGTCCAGCACTTTTTTGTTCAGCATCTTCATTTTCTTGTCAGTAGCAGCAGAAGCATCCGAGGGGGACCGTAACGATTGTCCGGAAAATGGTAATGAAAGTATTATGTGCGAAAAATGCCTACAGTTTAGACTTAAAGCTCAGCTATTCTAAGCACTTGTTATCATATGTTCCAGGCGAAGGCGAAGGAGTAGTGAGGGAGCGGAGACAAGCCTACTACAGGCAGGGGCCCATGATGCAGAATAACGTTGGCCGCCGCTATTCTGAAGCTCAAGAAACTACGAGGAATACTAACATCCCCTCGCAGCTACGCATCCCGTACGGCAGGGTCTCCAAGGAAGGGATTCCCGTACGAACAGTTGTTCTACGGGTCAACACTTGTCGCTCCGGCCTATACGTACGGCAGTGGAGATACCACAGTGCCCTGTGGAGTTTGTGGAAACAGTATTGTTATGGAGAGTATAAAAAAGGTTCCAAACGATGCGGGTCATGTATGCTTGGGGATACGAACAATAGTTGTACAGGCTGTAGCGGATGAAATGTTGCTAGCGGCTAAAATGCCGTAGGTTAAATTTACACATTACTCCAATGTCAAATGTATTGGTTCAATGTAACTAACTTCAATGTAATGAATACTCCACTAATTGTTATTCCCGTTGATTAATTATGTGTGATCAGTGAAAAATAATCTGAGGTAGGTCGTAGTCTATTGCCCAATATGTAATTGTAGTTTGGACCCTTTTAGGATTGCAGCTTTTTGGATTGACTTGGGTGTTCATTGGACGGCGGCAGGGTCGGTGATTCTGAGACAGTCGTCGACAGACGGGTAATTGGGGGCGACGCCATGGCATTGAGACATCGACGACACCTTTGTTCAGATGTTTCGAACATTGCCAATTTTCGAAGCGCTAATGCAATGTAGGCTGTGAAAAATACCATCTTTTCAATGAGACCCAACGCACAGCTTAATCCGAGGGAGGCACCGAAGAGGAGGATGATTGTTCCCACGCTGGAATTCCTCAGCGAGAGTGCTTCAGGTTTTCCGTCCACTAAAGTCTCTTCGTCTTCTGTGGCGCCCGTATTGTTTGTCGTATCCTTGATCCAGTCCCTCCTTATCTCCTCCATAT
>JAQGCL010000223.1:0-18470 GCA_034699605.1 Isotomiella paraminor | reverse complement strand
GCTTAAGTCGTTTCACCAATGCCTGTGTTCTAATTAGTCAGCTAACCAAACAAATTAGTAATTATGTTTTAGTTAGACGAGAATTACCTCAATCATCGGCAGATGCCAATCTACTTCGTTGTAATCGATCATACTTAATTATATCTTCTTCGATGCTATTTAAAGGAAAAGCGGCCCGAATGAAAATTTAAGTTTGAACCTTCCATGTGAGCATTTCTCAACATGAAGTTCGTTATCCTCCTCGTCGTAGTGTCTTTGTCGCACGCAGCCCCAAATGGCAATTCCCGTGGGACACCAGTCCAGGTGCAGCTTCGGCGGGTTCCCACAAGATCGCTAGACGAACCTGAATCCCTTTTTCTTAAGATCGAAGGAGAAGGTTAAATCTCATAAGTATTATAAATCATCAATTAATGGAATTAAATCTGTAGGTCACAACTACGATATCCCCCTCACCCGTCCGGCTTCTCCAGTCTTCTCTCCTCACTTCCAGTACACCGTGGCCACCCTGGACTCTGCCGGTGAGCCCATCCTCGTCCCAAGATCCACTCCTAAGCTCTCCGCAAAGGTAGCAGAGGTCGAGGCCAACATATTCGTGAACACGGCCTCCAATTCCGTCGTTCAAGTAAAAGAGGGCGACGTATTGGAAGGGATCATCCACGGAAACCACGCCATTCTCTCTAGAGAAGGTGATGGGAGTCAGTTCATCGTGAAACATTCGTATGAGCCTAAGACGTTTGCATCTGATGGTCTGTACCTCAATGACACGGATGAGACGACTGATGGCTCAGCCCAAGAGGGTGGGAAAGGGCCTATCACGGTAGAGGTGCAGGTCTACATTGACTACGACTCCGTCCAACATCTGGGCAGGGATCATCAATCAATCACGGAGTACGTTGCGATATTCTTCCACAGCGTGAAGGCCCGCTATGCGTCAGCATTCCCTAACAAGGAGCTGAGTATCGATATTGTTATCGCTGGAATCACGCACATTGACAACCGATCAAATCAACCGTTCATTGAAAATCACATAAATAAGGACGGTGGGGATTTAGGCGGGATTGTGCTTGACTTTGCAAAATACATTCACAAAGGGCCATATGACCTCGTTGTTCTACTCATGGGTTGGGGTGGTGACAAAAACCTGGTTGAAATCACGGGCAAGTCGTACCATGGGGGTGTATGCCAGTTTGACGTCGATTACGACATAGGGATTGCATCGGCCGCGGTTAATATAAATCGTGACCGATATGCAGACTACGAAGGTACAAAAAATAAAAAGTAACCGCTCGTAACGTCATCTGTTCCTTCTCCTTAATTTTCCAGGGGTACACAGTACTGTTCATAGTATTGGACACAATGTATGCAGTCGTAAGAAGCAAATTTGACATTCTTTAACGAATTTTTCATATATAAACAGCTGGGTGCCCATGACGACGGGACGACGTCGAACCAAGCATGTCCCAGCACTGATGGGTACATCATGGCCAATTCAGCATGGCAGGGTTATGGCCAGTCTGTTGGCCCTCATCGTTACCGGTTTAGGTACGAAGGATTTTCAAGTGTACATTTTTCACGTGTAGTATTACTATTTGTCTGCTTATTCATTCAGTCCATGCTCCATCAAGGATATTAAAAAACGTACCCAAACAGGATCCTACACGGAATGCCTGTACAAAACCGACGCTAAGGCTCCAATTCCCATTTCCCGGAAATGGGACGGGGATATGGAAACCTTTGATGACATTTGTCGGAAGGAAATGATGGATCCAACGGCAGTCGCAATACAGCAGACCCCGGACGACATGTGTAAGGTCATCAAGTGTTGCTCACACGTAGGGGAGGATGGATTCTGTGAGGGTGTCGTGAAAACTATCGGTGCCAATGTACCCGACCACATTCCGTGCGGGGACAAAGGTGGAAAATGCTGGGAGTCCAGGTGCGTATGATGTGGTGGACTGGCACAGGATCGAAATGGTTAACGGAATGGAACTTGGAACTGTAAAATAGCTGTTATTCAAATTTGTGTCCACGACAAAATTTCATTCTGTTTACATAATATGCCTTTACATAATATGAACCAAATCAATAAAACAAGCATCTAAAAAGTACTACTAGAATGTCAGAATATTTAATTGCTTGGAGCTTTTATCAGATTACCCGCAACTTTTATCGTCTCTTGAATGTCCTCGTAGCTCACCTTCTCCTCAACAGTATCCATGACCTGGACCAACCCACTCGCCGTAATGAAACGTCTCCGTTGTTGTTAATGGCTGAAGGATGGAATCTTAAACCGCCGCTTCCAAATTCCATTCAAAAAAGCCTACCATCTTCCCTGAATATAATCCATCGGTACATACATAATCAACACTTCGTATTCAAAGTTATTATTCTTCCCCTATTCACTCGGTCGATATTGACTAACATACTAGTATTCATGTAGGCTGCCCTTCCCCACCCTTACATATCTTTCCCTGTCTTCATCGACTGTCCCATCACAGGGGACAACATGGAGCGAGGCTTGCCAAGTGCTCTTATCGCCTTATTGTTGCTGGTTATATCAAAATATGGAGAGCACGAAGCGGCAACCTCGGGCCCACCCAGAAGGAAGGTAAATGTTTGTGTGTGACAACACGCTCTTTATGCTTATTAAGCAATTCTCTTGCCTTTTCAATTACACCACGTGTCTGCATCTTGGCTGGTTGGACCCAGTTTTCCGTTGGCTGTGGAACTTCAATTTTGCTGAAAAATTGTAGAAGTGTCCACAGGGGGACAACGAACAACAAGACAATTGGAATAAGCAGTATGTCAATCCCTTGAGGATTGGGACATAAAAACGTCTTTGTCACAAGAAAGGTCACAAAACACGAGGTTGAAAGAAGTGGTGTGGCGGAATTGTTTCTCTTCTTCTCCACCGCATCCTATCCCACAACAGTGCACAACGCATAGTGTCTCATTCCTCTCCATACATTTTCACTTCCACCCACAATTCTCATTTCTTACAACGTCCTGCCGCATGCCTTGGTTGTGGCATGACAAAATTACATTTGATTAGATGATTACATGATTTGAGAGGACTGGGCTGGAATTTGATTTGGATGGGAATTGTCAGCTATCCTCTCGGGCCTGGATGAGGGCGTGAAAGTGATCCTGATTCAAATGTTCTCTGGGACAGATTTCGAGGTGCACATCCCGCTTCAAACTCAGGGTGGAGGAGACTTGGCAGCAGACGAATTCAGCTTTCTCTCGATAATCAGAAAGAAGGCGAGGATGGGGATTTCAAAAGTACATTTTCCACAGTTTTCATCCAGAGATCGCTCCTCCACAACCCTGCACCTCGTCATGGCGTTGCTCCACACTCGACGAGACGGTGAGGCCCTTTCTCACGTCATGAGTGGAGAATATGGAGTTTTTCCAATAGGAAAAGCCCGGGAGCAACGTTCGACTGGAAAAGGCAAGTTCCATAGGACCCGCGAGCAGTGATACGGAATGGGCCATTGAGTCCCATGCTTGTAACCGAAATGTCGGATCAACAATTCCGCGTTGTGGAGCCAATTAGAACACGGAGTACAAGTTTTCTATCCTTCCGCGCGTTGTGGTACGAACAGCTCTCCTTCTCCGCCGTTTTATGCTCAACCCTAAAAACCGAAAAGGAGGGAGATGGGATGCGTTATGAGCTCCACCTGGAACCCATAACGAGAGAAGTCTGGATCGCTATGTCTGCGACCGTGATCACCATCTCCACCGTCATCTTAATTTTTGGTGATGAAATGGATGTTCCCAAACTCGTCTTGGAGATGCTTTCTGCGGCCATAGTGCAGGATTGCGTGCCTTAGACTAGTGTTCATTGGAAACTGAAGCATCTGCTTTTCCTTTGGTGTTTCATCTGGGTAATTTTGTCTGACGGATTCAACAGCATTCTGATGGCCAAAATCCTCATCCCGGCAGCATCAGCCATGGCGGAGTCGTAAGGGGAGTTTGCCAACTCAGACTTGCACTTTTTAGTCCATTCCTCCTCAATGGCGGGATCCTGGCTGACAGAGATCCATGCTGCACACTTTGATAACAACGACTTGGTGGATTGGAATTTGGACCCTAGACGTCGAAACAAATACCGATATCAATTCAGTGAAAGTGAAACGACGTACGCCCCGAGTTACTGGAAAGAATTTGCCTATAAAAAGTGCTTGTATCGTCGAGGGAAAAGACTGGATGCCGTTCGAGGAGAACGGTACGGGTTTTTTCAGCTGGCAGTCAAATAAAATGAATGGGCGCATGGGAGCTATGTCAATTGCAGCGGCGTCCAGAATGCGTACAAGAGAAATACAGCAAACTCCTTTGACGCGATTGAGAAGGTGTTTGATGTCATGTTGGGATCCCCGATGTCTGAATTCTATGCTCACACCTTCAGTGTCAAAGCGAATGAAGCCCTCTTCCTCCTCTCAAAATGCAACGGGACGGCGCTCCTGATCCAGTCGGAGGAAGCGTACGAATACAGGGCTTGGATCAGTGGCCGAATGTCACATTTGAACAGAATCCCTTATGTGATAGTCCCACAAGACAGCAGACACGACTATCGCATCATGAACTACACCTTCGTCACGTACGTTGTCGGCGACGTTCTGGGGCATCTATCGAAAAGGTTGCAGTTGACATTTCAGTTTGGCCTATTCAAACAATGGCGCTCCAGGGATCGGCTGTTGTACCCGGGAAAGATTCGAGCGAGTGGGGAGCAGCTGCTGGTAGAACCCATCGCGCTTGGCTCAAATGTGGGGTCCATAATTGTGATTTACCTGGTTTGTGTTGCTGCCTCAGGGTTGTCCTTCTTAACACGCTGGACGATACATGTTGCGGTAGAGCATTTCAGTCTCATTGTTCGACTACTGCACTGTAGATCTAAACTTCTGTCGTCATTGGAAGAATGTTGTAAACGGTTTACGACTATCGAATTGATTTTGTGAAAACAATGTTTAAACTGTCCAAATACTGTTTGTCCCCGTTCCGGGTTCTATGTCATTTTTCGTGTCATTGGGCATGTTTTGTTTTCGTCACAAATAGTTTCATCATTTACGATTTTTGTCATTAAAGTCGCAACGGTCTAAAGTCGACGAAGGCGTAAGAGTCGTGACATAAACCTAAAGGAGACACTAAGAATGACCAGAGGTGTCGTAACCTGGAGATAATTGTCCCCAAACGCAATTCTAACCTCGCGCCGAGACCGCAAGCACAACAGATGCACCCTACTTCTGCATCAACAGCATAACATGTGTTTCCGAAGGATTAAAGGCAAGTCCTTGGACCGCTTGCTGGCATTGCCTGCGAGCGCTCCAAGCATCAATATTACGATCACACACATAAATGCCCAGAGAGGAAAAACTACTCCAATTGGGTGATCCACTACCTCAACCCAGCCCAGTATCAGCGTTCCCATGACAATGCATACGGTGAATGCGCACATTCGGAAGAAACCGATGAGGACAGTGACTACCTAGATGACTGGAGATATGCAAATATGTAACAAATACAATTATTTGTTTGCACTCGTTTAAAGTATGCGGTTACAGAGCTGAGTTTATCACGACTATGACGTTTATCTTAAAGCAGGTCTGAATATTGGAGTATAGTTCCTGTCCTTCCATTTCCTCATCCCCAGACGCATGTAATGCCCGGAATGTTGGACTGAACTATTATTCCAATGGCTTATTAATCATGTTTGTAGGAGTTTTTTCGCCGCGAGGCTTCATCAGTACAATCAAGGTAGTCCCTACCTTGACGATCAGGTGCTCCGGGAAAATACGATCCTCACTAAATCCGTAAGGCTTCCGCGTGATGTGGGAGTGACCCAATGAG
This sequence comes from Isotomiella paraminor, assembly GCA_034699605.1. Classification (NCBI taxonomy): domain Eukaryota; kingdom Metazoa; phylum Arthropoda; class Collembola; order Entomobryomorpha; family Isotomidae; genus Isotomiella; species Isotomiella paraminor. Next base: position 12,623 of record JAQGCL010000223.1, on the reverse strand, counting down.
CCAAACAACATCACCTTCAAGTCAGCTGAACTTAGATACCGACGCGGTGCAGTGGAGACACTTCTATCGCACAACGCATTTCTGTCACTCATTATGCGGATATCCTTGTTCGTGACAACATTTTGAATGTGCCATGTACATGTGTGATGTAATGTGTAATGTAATGGCCAAATTATTAAAATAATTTCGAGCCAAATAATTTGAGAGCGTCGTTTGACTGTATGTGTTACTATCTATGTACAGTTTTGCGCCTTATTTTTACCGCTGTACTTTTTGTTTTCCCTCGAAGCTTGGTCTATTGGAGGCATTTAGATATGTGCTTTTCCCAAAACAATTGTTGACTGACTTGTGAGATGCAGCATATTTCGGTCTACTAGAATCAAGCACCGACTATAACACATCCTTCATTTTGGTGTGTACACGTTCATGTTGTTTAAGTACAGTATCCTTTACGGTCTGTCTATTGGGTATACAACTATTTTATTGCTACCATAATTTACGGTGAACTGCGTTCACCTTGTACCTGCTGAATCGTACAATCTTATTGATGATTGCAGGCTTCTTACATCGTACTACCCTAATTTAACCGTCACAGCTTGATTTTGAACCAGCTCTCATCCACGTCATCAATCCACGTAGAATAATCTAGTTTCGCTGACGGTCGGTCACCTCGGAAAAACCTACTGCTTTTTATATTACACGTCATATTTGTGTTTTGAGCTCGCTTTATTATAAATTGGTTCATTGTACTTATAAATGCTAGTATTTGCTCTACTTATCAAATAATTAATAATTAACAACGACAAACGCGCTGACGTTATTCCAAAATATATGTTTGACAGTGTAATTAGTTTCATTCTCCCACCACGTTTATTTTTATGGGGGCAAATAGGTTGATATTTAAGTGAACGCCAGTAGCACACTTGGCTACTTCTTCCAGGATTTTAGAACACCACGCACCACCAAGCCTGCAACTTCATCATGACCTGCCAACCTCTGATAATAGTGGCTGCGTATCTCTTCCTTTCCATCTGTACTAGCGTCACCGGCAACACGCAAGCACTCACTCAGGTAAACTTTCGCCGTTCGGAATTGATGGATGGATCAGTCTTTGATATATTTTGTGGAACCCTTGTAGCCTAACTTTGAGGAAGCTACTTTCAGGTTCTCCATAAGACCGAAGCGGACTGACTCCTATTGTATCGCGGCGGACAAGGACAAGCCTAACAAACTGACCTTAGAACCGTGTTCTCGAGATTCCCTTTTCCTTTGGGGATTACATCCGGTACACGTCGAGTCAAACAAATTTGTGACGCTGAATTGTTTTTTAAATTCCATTTATAATTCAGGACAAGAATAACTTTACTGCGATCATTCCACGCGCAATTTTCAATGATAAAACTGAAAAATGCCTTGCACCTGGTGCTCCTTCGCTGGCGTTCACTTGTGAGGAAGGGAACAAGCGGCAACTGTGGACTTGGGAGCACAAGTTTGTAAGTTTAGTGATCCATAACGTCTGGGATTGTATTTAATAATCTTCAATTCCGAAAGACAAATGCTGATGATCGCAGTTCGTTTTACAACGTCGTCAATGTTGCAACATCAGAGTGTCTCGCGTTTGTGGGATTTAAAACGCCGCCAAAGACTGTGAAATGCGACACGTCGGACGACTCCTTGTGGAAGTTAACGGGAGGCTGATTGTAACTGCGTCCTCGGATAAATGATGATGGCATGTGTGTCTTGACAGGGTTAAAAGAATGGAATGGCATTGCATAGTATTGTAATTGTGGAAAAATTTAAAATTCAACTGTTGCCTTTATTGTCAATTCGAATTATTTACGTCGATAGATCATCAAAAATCTTCGGAGTGGTGTCTGAATTTGTGGAGGTGACGCTCTACATTTTTGGACCAGTGTAACGAAAAAGAGTCGAACCTTCTTTATCAATCTAATGGCTGCCTGTGTATTGCATTTCAATCAATGTATTGAAAGACGCCACCAGGATCAAGAGAATATACAAGTTTTGTTGCCCCCATCTGTATTCCCTTGATTGCCACATATACGGTGGGCCCCAGGAGCCGAATTTACTTCCATTCATTTGCATAAAGCCAACAACTTATTACTTCCATTCATTTGCATAAAGCCAACAACTTACGACAAAATTTCATATCGTTTCAAATGATAATTCATGATTCCAGATAAATTGGGATGAATATTGAAATTGTAAGGTAGGTCACCACCACCTGAAATAAATTGAGTACTGTTATGCCCTGTTAGAACATACCATCATGCAATATAAGCTATTCATCCTCACTAATATTTACTGTATTACTCAAACAAACAGCCGGGAATTGAAATTCAAAAATTATCAAACATTGCACAACCGTTGAATTGAAACAACATAAACCGATTTTACCAGAAAGCATGCATTTCATTCATAATCTTATCGGTTTGTGCCAGAAATGTAGGACGCGGCCTCAGGTGTAAGTTGAGCAATCATTGATTCAAATGATTGCTCAATCTATGAATCGCTCGCAATGCGTTCGCAACGAATCTCCGTTGATACATACGCTGTTACTCAAACTCGTTCTGTAACAATGGACAAAGTAAACAACGAGCATTGTGGCAATTTTGATGGGGATTACTGCTGCTGATGCAAAAGCTCAGAATTGCCGCTGCCGAAGTTGCAGGAGGTGCTGAAGTTGCTGCTGCCGCTGCTGAAGCTACTTCTGCCGCTGCTAACGTTGCTGAAACTTGTGGACGATACCCTAGTCACCTTCAAAGGTCGTTGCCCATTTAGGGTATACGTGAAGAGCAAGCCCGGCAGATATGGGATAAAAGTTTGGGCGCTGGTTGACAACAAAATCAAGTACATCTGTAATATTCAGGTCTATTTGGGCAAGATAGGAGATCAACGGGAGACGCAGCAAGGCAAACGGGTGGTTGTCGATCTCATGACACCATACTGGGAAGGCCCGGAATGTAACGACGGACAACTTTTTTATATCGCTAGCGTTGGGAAGAGAGTTTTTGCTCAACAACACTACACTGCTTGGGACAATGCGACTGAACCGGGTGGAAATCCCAAACAGCCTGAGACAAAGGACTTACGAAGCACTTTCTTCCAGGTTTCGGTACCATGATCTTCGACCCGACTTTTCGGCACACCCAACAATGGCGTCCTACACTCCAAAGCCGGGGAAAGCTGTTGTATTGCTTTCAACTCAACATCAATAGGCGGAAGTGGACCTAAATCCCCCACACAAACCCTAAATGATTTTGGATTACAATCACGGCAAGGGAGGACCAGACGCCGTAGATGGAATGATTTCTAGATACACCTGTCAACGTGCCACTCGAAGATGGCCGATGCAGATGTTTTTTTACATACTTGATGCCTGTGCAATCAACGCCTTGAAAGCCTACTCTGAAAAAAATCCCAATTGGCATCCTGTTGTCTACACACGCCGACGGGACTTCCTGATCACCCTCAGCGAAGAGTTGGTCATGGGACAAATTCGTGCTCGAGCAGTTATTCCAGGCCATAAAAGCCACATCATAGCAGCAATGAAAATAATGGATCCAGATTTACTTATCGACACCCCTGCCCCAACCATCCGAACACCGGAAGCGGTTGATTTCCGTATATGTGGGATTAAATTACGTGCCGAGTGCCTAAGCCGGGATGGTAATGTAGTGCAGTACGTCCTTCCAGGTACAAACAAGAAAAGATGCACCCAATGTCCTTCAAAAGTGAAGAAATCAGCCAGAACTATGTGTTTTTCAAGGACTGTTCGGCTGCGCTGTGTTCGGAACACCGTAGCACTTATGTTCTTTGTGAAAGACACAAGATAATCCCCATGGAAGTCGAAATCGTTGATCAACTCGATGAGGAAATGGAAAGTGACTAGTGGGGGAACTCGATAATTATTTTTCAGCATTATTAGGGGTTGTTTTACATTATTTGGGGTCGTGAGTGTTTAGAATTAGTACTCATCATCAAATATCATTTTATGTCATTTTGAGTTTTTCAGTTTGTTTGAGTAATGAATTTTATAAATTGTTCTTGATTGTATGGGTCATACATGTATTGGACAGACGGACAGATGGACACATGATTTGGCCAGTCCATATTATTGCATTATCATGATTCACTCACATTCCATGAATGCATATTTTACAAGAGCATGCACGACCCTTGGTGGACCAGGGTCTACCGACAGGCAGCTGATTTAGCTTGGTGGACCTCGGTCGCACGATGGTTTAATCTGACAGTTGTGCCTCCAAGTCCCCAACTGTGATGTAGAGGTTAACAAAGCACAAATTTGGAACAGGACGACAATATCTTTCTCATCGGTATGCTATTCTTTTTCGTACATTCCATAACACATTCAATCACTTCGTTTTTAGGACGACGGTGAATTTGACCTAGATGCCCAGAATGCTCAAGGGGACAGATGGTTGCACCCACCTATGCTGGTCTAAATGTGTAACGTTATATGCATTTCAAATGTGGATTCGTGTAGTTCAGCGGCGATTACGCTGTCGTTGATGAGGGCATGTTTGAGACCTCCTATAATTATTGATCTACAATAGATGTCTGATGTCTGAAGCCCCCTATAATTCTTTATTTATTGTCTCTACAAATTGTGATTCAATATTGGTAGTGCGGTAGTTCAATCATTATTGAGGGCATATTTAAGGCCTCCTACAATTATTGATCGTAGTTCTGCAAGAATTATAGAAATCGTTTCTGCAGTTCACATTAATAAAAGCACATCATGATGTCAATCTTACGGTTATGATTAGTGAATGACGTCTTCGTTACCATTACATCGTTACCACATAGTTACTAAAATTAAAATATAGGAAAAGAGCATCCATACCCCACCTTGACTCCTGACTACCAATTACTTTATGATTGTGCCATTTCCGTTGCCAAAAAAAGTAATAATGCGATAGTTGCAAGGTGAAATTGCTTTGTGAGACTAAAATTATTTTCTGAGAGCACTCTGAGAGACACTTCTGAGGTAAAGATGAAAGCCTAGTTTTAGGAGATCCGGACCGGAGCATTTCATTACTGTATAATTATAGCTTCTGTGTTTCATGCTTCTTCTCAGCTCAATCTCCTTATTCCGATTTAACGACTTTTCTATTAACTCTGCTAATCTTACATTCAAGACAAAATAGTGCATGACGCATGCTTTGCAAAATTACTTCAGAATAAACTTGCACAAGTTCTACATTCAGACTTGACCCCGCATTTCCAGACCAAAGCCGGCATCCTGGACCCCTCATCCCCGGGTCTCGGTAGGCGTTAGCCGGCCTAGGCCTGGAGGTCTAAGGAGATCTGGAGGGGTCTGGAAATGGGTCTACTATCATCATTTATATATCCACGGTATCGATATATCATGTATCTAGCTATTGCATACTTTTAGTTAGTTCCATGTTGACGAACAGGAATTTTCGACTCTCCATCCCGTCGTTTGTGTAACTGATGTTAATTGGTCAGCACAGACACGGTACGGTGCCCATGGCTCCCATTGCCAGTACAGAATGATCAGTAGTCTTTATTTTAGGATTTTATCCAAGATGTCATACCATTTTTCAACTAAAACCCCTAAAATGCACAAGGCTAATCCAATCAACAAAATGATGAAACTGGTTGCAATGTTGGACACTAGAGATTGAGTTTCGAAACAATCGTTTTCCCCACATTCGTCCTTGTGAAATGGGTCCGTGGGAATTTGAAGCAAGTCAGTGGTCCTTAGCATGTCCATCCAATGGTCAATTATTCCCCCTTCCACAGGACCCTTAATCATGCGAACGTACGGGAGAGTGAAGTCTCCATTGTCCGGCATACTTCCTATCACCCTCGTTTTTAAAAAGCCATCTTTGCTCTTCCGAAAGACATTTCGCGTAATGCGGGACCTTATGCAAGGCATGTACAAGGTTTTGGAAGAATTTGTCAGAAAGGAGGACAGAGGAGCTACAGTCCGAAAAATCTACAATGCATTGGGGGAAACATCTCTTCTAGAAATGCAAGGTAGCATTGGGAACTTATTTTGCATGTAATAGATAATTGTATCCTGCATCCTCCTCCAAACAATTCAGGTCAAATTCAGTCCAAATTTAAACTCGATGCGCGAGTGACAGTTCCATCGCGACTTGGACGAAATGAGGGGACAATGTCACGAAATATGCCGATTCCCTACCGGTTACCTACGCGGGTTGGAAATCTTCTTTTCCGCGAAACGGAGATAGACCGCATGTACGCCGTTTATAAAGAATTCAGGCAAAGGACCACCGCAACTGGGATGATTTTGGTTACTGGTGACGAAGGTATTGGTAAGGCAACGTTGGTGTCCAACTTTTGTCACCTCATTCGGGATATCCCGCTCCTAGCAAAGAGCAGCAGCACCATTTGGCTACAGGCTGAATCCGAATTTCTTCTTCTCGATGACGTTAAAGGTTTACTAGTCCAACTCGGCATTGAAGATTTTCTTCAGCCTGGCTGTGAAACAGGTTTCGTTTTGGATGCTGCGTTAACCCGGATCCACGAGTCTCATGGCGAAACGCCGTTGCTCCTGGTCTTAGAAAATGTATCTCAACATAGCAGCCTGATGTACCTCGTCCTACAAATTTTGAACAGCCTCTCCGCTCCAAAGCCATTTGTCATTGTAACATCGTCTACGGAGGGCGAAGCTGACGTCATGCCTGATTTAAATGTCACTCGGATTAAGCTGCAAAGATTGGCTCCTGAGCAGGCTAGCAAGTTTTTAAGTCTGCAAGGGTTACACCCAACGTGTGACATTCAAAACGAGGTATCCTTCCTTGAAATTGACGTGAGGGCGAAGACTTGTAGCAGTAGTGGGGGTGGGGTGCTTTGTAGCTTCAAAGACACGATTTTTCAAATTCTGCAAGAGGCAGAGATATATGACGACAATCAATCCGTGAGAATTGGAATTCCCTCAAATACCCGCTTCCTTTGTATATTTGTGCTTTGCTTCTTGATTAATGCAAAACGAGTATCCACTGTTGTGGTCCAGGACATTTTTAAGATAATGCTCTCGGAAGCCAACCATCTAGAGTAGCTTTAGAATCCGATAGTATTCTACGTGCGGCATTAACCTCCCTAAGTCAGGTTAGTTTTTGTAAAGTACATCCAGTCGTCTTTAAACCAAGTACCTACGGCTTAGGTGACGCTTTTTTAGAGACATACGTAGAAGTGCACCAGAGGGTTAAAAGGGAGATGCTTTTGGGGATGGAAAACTGTGACCGTAAGTTGAGCGTTGCCGTAGATCAATTCATAAATTCGTTTCAGTTGTTGTCAAAGAAACCAAACAGTTACTTTGTGCCCATCGAGCACAAATCCTTCGGAATGCTAATTCCTTGAACGCGTCAAAAAAAGAAAGGATTTCTGTACTTCTAACTCAAGGATTCCTCAAGTACCCACTTTTAAATTACGGAAATTTGGTGTCTTCATGTATTATCTTTATGTATGCCCTTGTAGTTTTTACGACGTCGTTTGTATTTCTATTCGGAGAAAGTGATGAGAAAGACCGAATTTTCCGATTTGTCGATTTGGGTGTCGTTATTCTTTCCCTGGTATGCTCCGGAGCGGTGTTTTGGTTTTCGGTTCACGTGAACAGAAAGCCACTAACCTACTGCGCCAAGTACTTTATAAATTTTGCAAATCGTTGGGTAGTATTTGCCTCGCTGCTTAGTGCCACTCTGTTACTTAGTCTATTAGGAGTCTTGCATGCACAATTTGACTCCTATAACCCTGGCCGGGGCTTTGATTGGAGCTTGCTGGTAGTGATGCTCGTAATTCTGGTACCCTTGATTATCACGGTTCCCCTAACCGTTCTAATCTGCCGTTGTACCGCGTCCTACCGTGCTAGCAACAACTCCTACAGTAGGCTCCGTTATCAAAACGTACAATTGATTAATTGATGCAGTAAGCTGCATTCGTTATCTGTAAATCTGGATCCCCCTCGTTTCGCGGTATGGTTTTTCGTCACTGGTGTTCTATTGATGTACTTATAACAACGTACCAATAACATGGGTCACCTTCCATTAAGTTAAATTATGTTCCTCTAAAAAACAGGATTTTTTTGAACCATTCCATACCATTCCATACCAAACCAGTTGGCACCGGTATAAACCATTTGGTTTGTATCCCTTATACATTGGAGAGGGTCAAACCAAACCAAACCATTCCAATTCCCACTCGATCCAAACCAAACCATACCATTTGGTATGGTATGGTTTGGAATTTTCCAAATGTTTTGGTATGGTATCTCACCTCTGGTGGACTGGTACTCTCTCTCCCCATTCATGATGGCAATCATACAGACGGAGAGTGGCTTCCTCTACCCTCACGTCCCTCGACATGCCATTCCTCCCAAACGGAACATACAATGCAGCCCTTGACACCCTGGAAGCCACCTTTCCCAACGTCGCTTTCCCGTTCGATGAGCTGAACGGGGTAAGGACGAGGCAGCGTCCGGTGTGGGGTGGTAAATTAAGAGGAAGAGCAGTGTCACTAGTGTCAGCAATTTCAATCATCATCTAAAATTGGCAAAATGCAATAAACAATAATTGCTATACCACTAATGAAGGATGTCATAATGCCCCATCATAGACGATAACACAGAGAATAAGTGGAGCCGTTTATGTGTGCTTGTCATGGAGCAATTATTGCAATCTTGTCATGCAATTCTACTGTGCTCTTTCTGTCCCCACTTGTAAGCAAAGATATGATGATGATGATGCTAACTAACGCACCAAATGTAAGCAGTGAGCATGCAGTGTGGTTTGAGCTAGTGGCCGTTGCCCAAGCGATGACGACGACACAACGAAAGCTTAAATGCATTTTTGCTCCACATTTTCAGAACAATTGATTTTGTAGGGATATGCGTTTGAAATTGAAAATATCTTTTGCCGTCTGCTTATTCTTAAAACTGTGTTCTCAACATTTTAAATGTTTTAAACATTTTAAATGGGTGACAAATAACGGTCAATAGCAAGGCCATCATGCGGACAGTCAGGGACAGAAAATGTGTTCGTAGCAGAGGCGTACAATGATATGACATCCTAATAATCCTTTATGTAAAAGAAGAATGAAGCTATCTCCAGAATGAACAGTTCTTTAAGCAACAGGAGGAAGATAAAGAGATAAGATTGTAGGAAGCCGTTTGAGTTATGCCGGTTGGGGCAATGTGAAGCTGATGATGATGATGCCTCCTTCTCAACTGAATGACTGCGTTGCAATCTAAAATGTTAGAAGAGTGTGAAATGTTTCACTTGCGTGTGTGACACGCGACGTTTTTTCTAATTGTTTGAGGTGTTTGGCACTTCATTAAATCAGTGACCTTCTGAAGTTTGAAGAAGAGCCTTCAAATGCATGTTTGAGAGAAGCAGGGTCGTGTCAAAGGCAACGGACGGAACGCCAGTCAAATGTTCAGCTGTGGCAGATGTAGTAAACGCCTAAGCTATTGGAGATAGCTAATAAAAGACAGGGCCACATTTAAAACCTCGAAGTGACAGAAAGCTTCAGCTTTAAATTCTACCAAGGACAATGTTTGGCAGTCTTGTATTAATACTTCTGCATTGGATAAATGTTGCGTCTTGTTTTGCAGCTTCCAGTCTCCGAACCTTAGGATTCTCTTGCATAGTAAATCTGAATATACTGAGAGAGAGAGAGAGAGGGGGGACAATGCTTGCGAATGTTCATACAAGAGGCTGAACAGCAAATACTCACTAAAGCTCAATCAATCAATCAATCGCTGCCGTTGCTGGAGGAAGTTGTCAAAGCTGGCCTCGCGGATCCTGCAAGGTTCACTTCCCTCAGCGACGTGACCATTTGCGCCCACACATTCCCCAACAACGCCATCGTTGATCTGACATTTCTTCGGATGGGGAGTTTGAGGAAGGTGGACCTGCGGCTGAGCAAGACCGTCCTGGTATACCTCTGCGTTGCCCTTGAGCAACATGCGGATTCCCTGAAAGAGCTGAACCTCCTTCTAGATTGCACGGGGTGGGAGGGCTTGGACCATCCCATTGTGGTCACATTCCCAGAGAGGTTTGAGAAGCTGAGAAGGCTCTGCTTCTTCCGCTTGGAGGAGGACAATGATGCCCTCGCCCTTCGGCTCCAGTTTGACAGAGGGGCTCGGGTGGATTGGATGGACTACCCGCGGCACTATCCCGCTCTGACGGAGCTGACCGTGTGGCCGATGCGGGATGAGACCCGACATGTCCGAGGAGGTGAAGAAGAGTGAGGCTGAAGGCGTTTCTTGGAACGCCTTTCTCCCCATGCTGGCTCCCTTCATCCGGCAACCTGATGGAGGGGGAGTGGTCTGTTCCACCCTCACCACCCTCGACATCCCCTTCCTCCTAAACGGAACATACAATGCGGCCCTGAACACCTGGAAACGTCCTTTCCCAACGTCGCATTCCCCTCCGTTGAACTGAACGGAGCCAGAAGGGCGAGGGTGGGGCCCGTGTCGGTTGATGAGGATGAAGAGCAGTAAACTTTGGGCTGAATTAAGGACTTTCCACAATTATCTACACATCTCTTCCACATACATTCAAATTGACAACCTAAAACATTTCATGCCTTTATATGTCAGCGCAGCGATATCTGTTTGAAGGAACTTCGAGGTCAAATATTTTTAATGCAAATTTTTATCATACTGAATTCCGATCAATAAATCACCTTGCAGCCCAACCCAAGGTTTCATCTTTTTTAACTTACGCATTACGCAGCATTTATTCTATCCGATGAAAATAAACTAAATTCACAAGGGACGTTCACGGAAGCCGACAAAAGTTTGAGATGAGACACCCACCATGAGATTTGAGCATCCTCTTCTTGAAACAAATGTATTTATTCGTGCAGTAATTATTGTGGTGGTCAAATATGCAGTTCGGTGAAGTGTTGAAAAACTATGTACCTGATTTTTCAGTATTATTTCTCCAGACCCTGAATCCCACAAATGTGCACTTCTTTTGGAATAGGTAAATACTTCAATTTGCATTTTACAAGTATAATTGGCTGCTGCAGTGTTTCCAGCAAAGGAGGATCATCGTCGTGGTTCTGGCCATCACTGTTTTCACCTACATACGACACACACAATACATGAAATGTATAGGAATTTGAACCGTAACGTATTACCCGGCGTTATGCATTTCAGACTGATTTCCTCCGTTGCCACTGATGTCTCCTTTGACGAACCCTATATTGATCATATGCTTTACGAGTCCTACATTTCACCAAGCACATGGCAGTGTTTCTATAGTAACCTACCTTATTAATCAAAACAATCTCCGATGTAGGAGTCTGACGACTGGATTCCGATTTGGCTCTGGCTGTAAGCACAGAATAATATCCTCTGTAGCACCTTGATCGTACAGCTATCACAAATGCAGCCAGGAGTACAATTACACCAACAGCTGGTAAACATATTCCCCACAGCCATGAAGTAGTGGATTCCGAGAATGTTGCAGATCTCTGATACACGCGAGGAATTTCTGGCATATCTTCCAATAATGATTCCTCCACCTCATGCAAAACCTCCTCCCACTCAACAATAATGGTTTTCTCTTTCTCGTCAATACCGGAGGCCACGATCCCTGAATCTCGTGTCTCATTCAACTCAATGTACAATCCCGGTAGATCTATGACAATGTCAGCCGCAGCTGCTTCTGAATCAGCCGATGCCTCTGCGGGGTTGCTCCCGGTGTCGGCGTCGTTGGAGAAATAGTCGTTGATGGATATAATCGTTAGATCTTCTTCATTCGTCAAGTCGTGAGATTCCGAGGCTTTCGGATTTAAGTTGGTCAATAGCAAATCCGGTCCGTCCCTACTCATTTGGAAAGTATGGTTGCTGTTGCTGTTGCCGTCTAACATAATTTCATGTCCGTCCTCCAAGTCATCCTGGGAAAGGGAGACTACGGAACCCGTCTCCACGACAATTATCTTTGGTGCGAGGATCCACTCACTGTGGCCCTTCTGGCCGTCGACCACAGCATCCCTTTTTCTGCGGTTACTCTTTTTCGTGAATTCCATTGCTGCTGAATTTAACAGAACCTGGTATATTCCAGCTTCCTCAATTCCGTTGTGAACAACGATTTTGCCAGGAATGGTCCCATTGTACTTTCCCATTGAAATAACCAAATCCTTTCCATCCTGTGATACAATGGGCACGAACTTGTTGTGCTCAGCCGTTCGAAGAGGGACGACGATATCAGTAAGGTCTAAAGTGTGAACAGTTTTGTTGGAGAATGACCAACCTGTTTGGTTAAAACCTGAACTGATGAACACATCCTTCCTCAAATGCGTAATGTCATAAATGGTGTCCATCGCACCCCCGCCGTACAGATGGTTCGTGAGGTTGGTAGATGTCGTTACAACATTCCTCTCTTCCAACCCACGATGACCTGCGTACACAAATGCAGAGGTTGTTTGGCGTAAAATCGCAATTCCCAAACGAACTGCAGTATTGGGTGTATCATCAGCTGGATCGCCTTCAGCATGGTCGTGGTGACAAATCGCTGTGATTGTTCCTAACCTCCCTACTTTTAGTTGACAACCGTCTTGGGTATAAAATATGGGTTGTG
>JAQGCL010000222.1:0-18480 GCA_034699605.1 Isotomiella paraminor | reverse complement strand
TACTTACAATGAAATGTACAAGATCAATTCTCCAAAAGTTAGTTTGTAATCTTGAAATAGCTAACAAAATAGCCATTATTCCCCTCACCAGCCATTCTTTCTTCTTCTGCTTTTCATTGTGACTGTATGCAATATGCATGCAACTCAGCTATGTTCTTCATGACGACGAGAGAATTCCTTACACATCTTCCACTTGTGTACTCCACTCACTGGGAACTTTTTTAAGCATTCATCCTTTCGATCGTGAGAACAACTACAAATAATAATAATAATTATCCTCTGAACGTAACTATACTAGCCATAGTGAATTGCTGTTGCTGCACTACCTAAAAAAACTATGCTGCCCTCCATTTCATCTTCAGTATAAAGCTCCTGATCATTGATGCATGGCTGAAGTTCTTCTTACTACCATCTGATGCTCTCTCTCTCACAGAAGACAGAAAAGGGTAAAAAAAACGTAGTAAAACGATTTGGAAGAAATGGCAGAGAAAAATAAAATAGTTTTACGTGTAAATAATTAGTTCATTGGCTGGGCCAACCGACTTGAATTTGACTGAATTGAATGCAATAAAAGTTATTTTATTACGGATCTCTTCTTTTCACTCATTTTCTGCTTTCCTTTTCTTTACCGTCGGCATAAAAGTTGAATAAAATCACAGAAGACTACCGACAGCAGTAACTGTGAATTCCTTTATAATCATCAGGAGCAATAAACAGATACCTAATACTTGCTTTGGAAAGAAGTCCCGCGATGCGATTACTACATTATTACGACTTTCTACACCTCGAGACAAGGTGAGATTGAGATGGTTGAGCTTCTTCTTCATCAAGTGCAAAAGGACACCGACAAAATGTGCAGAGCCATAACAACGCAAAACTTGACGTGTATTAACTGATGATGATCCGGCGGATATCAAGGATATTGTCTACATGCGAAGAAGAAGAAGGTGTTGTGTCATCATCATCGCCATTATAGCTTGGGTCATAATTGTTAAACAGATTTTTAGTACGTCGTTTTCGCATAAGACATCCATCCGCAATGGTCGTCATATGGCCAGGATGGATGATATTTTACTACCACCACTTCCTTTTTAGCGAGGGTAATTTAGGTAATTGGACAACGTGCCATTTATCACGGAGCGTCATCAAGTCAGTTATTATTCGCTACTAAATGCCAATCATGATAATATTAATAATCACACATGTATTTGGGCTCAACAAAGAACATTTATTGGGAAGCTAAAAGGAACTGTGTTGTCGGCCTTGAATGTTCTTCTCTCGTCTAGTTAATAACTTCCCCTAGCATTTGCGGATGGTATACCAATACCAGTAGAGTTGACTAGTCTTTTCGATTTCTCTCTGGCAATCAATCGCAATTACTGGACATCAATTAAGCTAAGAATAATTGGTGATTAAACCACAGTTCGATATCAAGTCAATGCCAATCGTCACGTTTCTAGTTGTCTGTGGTCACTTGTCAGGCTAATTTTAAATATAGGCAGGAAGCGGACAACGACCTTTTTTCGCACACCTACAAATTTGCCCAAATATCCAAGTTTTATGGGTTTAATTTTTAATTTATTTTATAGTCTAGGCACAAGAGAATAGAAAAAGCATGGAAGTTTGTGCAGGTAGTCAACCCATTCTGGGTCAGCAAGCGTCCGAACCTCTTTCCATTTCCACATCCTAGCCTTTGTGCCTCACAGCAAGCTGTGAGTAGCAACCATTGACAATAAACAACATCACGTCATTAAAAAATATTGTAGGCCATCACATCATCCCGGACTGGTCTGACGGTCAGAATTATTGTGCGTAACAAAGTAAAAAAGTGTATCCTCTCATCCACACCTCACTTCGCTTCAAGTTTATTTAAAGGAAATGAAAAAGCACTCTTTCGTCTTTCCTCCTCTCTCTCCGTCCCTTTTATTCCACCCCAGCTTTGAATCAAGAATCATCAAATAGGAAGATTGAGAATACCTGCAGTTTTTTACCGTCTTTAAACTCACTCAGAACATTAACTTTTTAAACTTAAGATCTCAGCGTGAAGGAAAAAGGGATCTAAAAGAAAAACAGTGGAAGGAGTCGAAAGGAATGATCTCTCCTCTGAAGAAAAAAGGATATCTCTAATCGAAGAAGTGAAGGGAGGAGGGCCTAGGCTTAAGTTATGTAATACCACTTGAGAAAATAAAGGCCTTTTCTTTCTTATCCATCCATCAATTATCACACCACTACCACACCAACCACAAATTCCTCTTCTGTCCGTCCCAAGGTAAAACATGGAAGGGGAGAAGGTAATCAGACCCTCGTCCAAGGTCTTTGCCTTGGTTTACCTGGTCACTTCACTACAGTACCCTCCACTTACTCACTCACCTGGAAACTTTTACTATTTACCTCTATTGTTCTTCTTTTTTATTTCTCCTACACCCGTGCAGGGACCGTCTTCTTGCTCGAATGGAATGATGATTTCTTACCCACAACTTTACATGGGGGTAGATTTTTACAAATCCTGAACTAAAGTACCAGAGGTACTTTCAGTAAGAATAATACGGTTTGACAGCTTTCTCCTCGTCCTAAAGCCAAGGACATGATACCCCAACAACATCACCTGACATTATAAATTTAATGCATCATTCTGAGTGCAACTTGTTTGATGTTTCTTGAAGCAGGTTTTAGTTCCTTCTTCCAACTAATGTATTATTATTATTGAGGTTGAATTGGTTGGTTTTATACACGACAGATTCTTCAAAAGGAATCATGGAGATGAGTGACGGTGGCTTGGTTATAATAATTCCGTATAAATAGGAATGCTTTCTGTGGTTATGGTTTAACTCTCTGGTGTCATCTCATCATCATGTCTCAACTCTTTCTTTTCTCATCCCTTTTTAAGGGGAAAGGTATTGCATTCGAGAAAGCCAGGAGTAAAAAAAGGCCACGATATGATGCCATACCAACTTACAGATACTTTGCTCAAGTGCTTCCAACAGTCACCGTCACCAAGACAACTAAAACACGCCGTAGCTGTTAGGTAGGTAGGTATATTCTTGCGCGGTTGGTCTCTGGTCTGGTGGTATTCAATAACTCACCGTCAAAAGTGTCAACTCTGATAATTTAAGTCGTGGATTCGCCTCCGAAGCACACTCACTCACAATACCACCACACACACGGGCAGTAGTATGAGTATGAGTAGTAAAGCAGAATGAGTGAGCCAAGTGAAGGACGATTTTTCAATTTTTATAATATGCCACTAGTCATAGTCAAAAGCAGTAGTGAGAGAGTGAAAGAAGGAGAAAGAAAGGAGAGTGTTCTCGTCTGGAATGAATGCAAGGTTTTGTGATATGCATATTCCACATTATGGATGAACACATTTAATATCATCAAACCAACCAAGCATCCTTATTCTGGGAATTCCATTCCATCTTCCCATCCACCCATCCATCCACCGATCCTTTAGCTTCTGAAGAGAGAGAGAGAGGAGAGGAGACTTTAAGCCTACTTAAGGAGACAGAGGCAATCGGGTATTATATATATTATTATGCATGCATGTGAATAATATAACATAACGTGGTGGTGGTGAGGGTGAAAGTGAGCTTTTCCAGTACAGTAGAGGAGAATGAATGTGTGGCTAACTATCGATCTCTCCTTCACTTTCTACTTTCTACTTTCTACTTTCTCTCTCCTGCCTGGTGGCACAGAAGAGCGTCTCTCTCCTTCCTATCAACCGATACCAGGAGCAAGGAACCAAGTCAACCAAACTCTTCTGCTGTGCACTCTGCCTGCTCATTGCTGCTGGTTTGGTTTGGTTTGGTAGGCTTACTTTCACCACCGATGCTAATGCTGCTACCTCAGCTTCCTCTCCTCTCTCCAACAATAGAACGAAATAGAACAGAACAGGAGGACAGAAAATAGAAGGAGATGAGAATGGAATAGAATCCTCCAGTTTGTGCCTTCCTATACTTTTACTCAGGCAACGTAATATCGTAGTATTCCAGGTTTGAGACTACAAAGAAAGAGAGGGAGGAGGGAGAAAGTGACTGCTTCAGCCTCAGTCTGTCTGTTCTTCTGTGCTCTTTTCTTTTGCTACGAGAGAAACGAACTATGCTTTACATCGCATCACATCAGCTTAGTTTGCATAAGGCTGTGTGAAGAAGAGACGAGAGTAATAGAATAGAATGGAATTGATGGAAGAAACACCCACCGACTCCCCCATCCTTTTCTATTCTATACTTCCAAGTCTCCTCTTCCTCTCTTTCTGTAAGGGTTTATCCATCTATCTATCTACAGATTCATCAATCCAATAATATGCAACACGGATGGATTGAGAACCCATCGTAGACTTTGGTGTCAGTAGTATCGATGTTAATGTACCATTACAGACCTGCCTCAAAATTTTGCACATTACAATTCCGCTTTGTTCGCTACTTTCTCCACTCTCGTTACACTGCCGATAAGTACAAGTTAGTACCAACAACCAACAACTTTTCATTCAATTCAGCTCATGTACTGCGGGAGCACCACTGAAAATAGTTCAGACAAAGTAACGTAAAGTTGAAAGTAAACCCTCATCATTTTGTTTTTCTCGTTCCGCAATGTTCAGTGGTCTAACACACTTTTACTTATCCACAGTGTTTACTCCAGCAGTTTTCCCTTCAGTGAAGTCTACTGTGTAGAACACAAAGGAAGGAACGTGTAATCCGCAATACGGAAGTGAGATGAGGCTAGCAAACCAAATGCTTTGCTCATGACGATGGTGATGCCTCTATAGCATATCGGCGGCAGTATGTATGGTTATCATTATGCAATTAAGCTAATCCTCTAGTTTGTAATACACAAAAGTTTAATGAATTGGGCAGAACCATTCTCCCAATGTGTGACGCGTAAAAGAATGAAGTGCGTAGTGTGTACCATCATCATACTACTGCATTAATTCCATATTCTGCTTCATGATCTGGGGGGATCGGATTAAATTACAAAATATGTATACATGTAACATTTCGTATAGACCATTATCTCGCGCTGAAGCAGAGAGAGAGAGTATTTAGCAATTCCATTATTTTGTGTCTCTTTTATGTAAATCCATTGTTTGGTGTGTATACGCAATGAAGGAAAATGAGATAAAATGATGCCACGGAATAAATTACCCGAAGACATGGGGTAGTTAGTAAGTCCATTACTATCGCACACTCATCGCCATCAATTCTCTCTGCATTTTTGATAATCATTTGCACACATTGTAGAAGATGTAAAGTGTCTTGTTTTCCCCACTCTCAGACTGAACACGCATGAAGAGAGAAGATTGAGCACTACGGCAAGCAAGCAAGCAAGTAAATGCGAAAAAAGAAGTACAATATAAACAATTCTTTCATCCATTCCTTGACTTTGGCCAACAACGTGTAGTTGGGAAAGTAATCAAAGGAGCATTTGTGTACATTTACATTAGATGAGCTCTGCATGAGAACCATCAAAATCATCTTGAACAACGCTGCCCGGCCTTTCTTGAGTGTACAACAATTATTATTGCCTTGACTTGTTCTGTTCTGAATGTAGTTAAGAAAGAGAAGAAGGTGAAGTTGCCTCTACTCCCTCCATGAGTTAGTTGGTTCGTTAAGTGGCTGACTGTGCCAACATAACAACAGTTCAAATCTCAAATCAAAGCTAGTCATGCACGAATCGATTATCGACATCACCTTTTAGAATTTATAATAGAATACGAAAGACCCAACTTGACTAAACCATCATCCAACTACTTTACCAACTCTCTCGACTCAAAGGAAGAAGGGGAAAGAGAGACACGACGCGACATGATATGATGATGATGATGATAGAATTCGATGCGATGAGAAGCAACTTTCAATTCAATTCAGTTCAATTCTGCTCACTCTCCAATTCAATTTCCTTCGTAAAATAGTTGTGAACGAGGCAAGTTTACATTACTAAAACTTCACAGTTGACTAAGCCATTAAAGTACGTTGAGACTTTTAGAATGGTTTTATCATCATCTTCATGACTCGTCTCTCATGGGATAATCAAAGAAGGTAGTAAATAGTCTGTGAGACTTTACCACTACTGCTTGCTTACTGAATAATTTCGTCTCTAGGTACAGTTACCTTTATAGCTATAAGCCAGGTTTTGACTTTGTAGTTAAATAAATGAGATTTAAAAACTGCTGCATTACGCAATCAGAAAATGATGTCAGGTATAAGCGGGTTCATTAAATCTTGCTTTCTCACTCATTCTCAGCATAATATCGTCGTCGTCGTCGCATTATTTCCTCCTCAACAAGTCCAGCCATTGTTTTGCCTCCTTCGTCGACTTAATTGATTGAATGAGTTTAGATTTTAGCGGAGACAAAAAAATCCATTCAAAGTCTCCTGGTCAGGAGACTTTGTGAAACAAAACTAATAGTCCCAGTATTCCCTTTCACCTATATCACGAACGAAACCCACAAAAGATTCCTCCTGGAATTTTATGATGCAAAGTAATCATGTGCTCAAAGTCTTCCTCTTAAGCCCAACCAAAGTGGTTCAGTTTAACGATGGTTTTTGCTACCTTTTATTCACTCCATTACACCGAACTTCAATTTCAATTAAAATATCTTTTTATTAAAAGCAGTAAAGCAGCAGGAGCGAAGGATATAAAATCAAGGAAGGTGTATAATTTCATTCTCTCTTCCATTCCCGTTGCCGAATCCCTCAAAAGGACAGAAGCCAATTGTATACATGTACTCACTCAACTCTCTCAAGGAACAATCAATTAGTCAGTCAATCAAGCCAAGAAGACGCACTCTCTCAAAAACCTCGCACATTTAAGAGCAGTGAACCAACCAGCGACCAATAAAACAACACGGCTTCACATAACAACTATCTATGAAGAGCCGTGAGAGATAGGGAGTCGAACTGATATAAAACAAGTCGTTGCAAAGTGAAGAGAGAACATTACAAAAGCTTGATGCGATCAATAAACTTTATTGCTATTGCTGTTTTTGTGTGTAGTCATACTGCTCGCAATAAAAACAACGTTTTAAAACTCATGAATAAATAAAAATGCAATGAAAAAAAAAATTAATTTCTTTACTTTGACTTGATTTTTTCAACTTGTTTAAAACTTGTCAATTTTGATTTTTCATTGTCATGAATCATGTACTTTTAAAATAAAAGCTACGGGAGACAACCAACCGACCATGCATTCAAAAACATACACACACACACATGAATGGATTTTCATTTCAAATCTCCTCTCTTCTCTTGAATGAATTGAATGACGACGAGAGGAGGGAATGAAATACTCGATCAATTGGTTTTTGGAAGTTCAGCTGGTTTATATATTCTCGCTTTGTATTCACTCGTCATCCTTTGAACATTGAAAGCAAATTGCATTTTGTTAAATTGTAAACTGCAAATTTAAAAGTGTCAATAGATTAGATTAGATTGGTCCCTACAATGGCAATAATAATAATAAATATATGTACGGATTCCTTATGAAGAAGACGAAGAAGGTGCTCTCTGCTCACTTTACAATTACAATGCATCTCACAAATCCACCTACCTTTTGCAACCAACAACCATGATGATCCGACTTTTTAAAGAACCTTTTTCATTCCGTATTCTTATCACAACCATTTTTCGATTTGATTCTCTTCTCGATCGACTTTTATATACTTGAACACGAAACGAAACTAACTTTTGTCAATCAGCAGAGAAAAGTAATAATGAATGGGTAAATAAATAAAAAATAATAAAGTCGTGGGATTGAAAAAAAAGGACTTCTTCAGGTAGTTGCTTAGGTAGTTTTTTACTTGACTGTGTAGCAAAACCCGGATGATCCCAAGTTCCAGTTAAACCAGGAGCAATAAATTAACTTTGTTGGCATTGTTATTAATTACTTTGCGTGGTGGTGGTTCGTTCGCGTACGTCCATACATTGATAAATAACTTTAGTATGATTAAATGCCTGCTTGCGGTTTGAAAGATTGTTTCCAATACCTTTGCTCTGAAACATGACTTAATTTTATGATTTTATGTTTTATTTTATTTTAAGACAAGTTGGTTATAAAAGATGGATGTCTTTTTAGTCTGGTTTTGTGTGCTGCTGGTCTCTGGTCCTTCTTCTTGAGAAGATATACCGGCGTATGCGCGGAGAATATATGCATGCATCGACTGACTGAGAGGGTATAGATTGTGCATATGGATGGATGGATGGATCGATGAATATGAAACTGGTTTTTACTTTGATAAAACTGAGCAATAATTAATCTTTTTAAAAGCAGTGTAAAACATCTGCCTGTCATGAATTCAAAATTATACACTCTTTCCACTATCTCTTATGTGTGTAGTAAGTAAGGAGTGAGCTACCAAACAAACAACCAAAACCATTTCCATTTATTTTACCCATCGATGGAACTCATGCAGATTTTTTAGCCTTTGCTCTCTCTCACTCTCTCATCCACTTATATTTTTTACTTATTATTGCGTTTCCATGTCACACAGCTTTCCTTCTTTTAGTATGTGCATTCCCATATTCAGGAGCAAAGTATCAACAACTTTAATTCCAATCTCTCTCTCCGATGCCAGAGCATGCATTAAAAAACGATTTCGAGTGTGTACTACCACCACTTGGCAATTGAATTGAGTGTAAAAAATGATTCATTTGTTGTCACTGATCCACATCCACGTCAAAACACACAAGTCATAACTATCTCACTGCTCCTGATATCGAACCAAGTACAAAGTTCTAAAAACAGCCTCACCAATTTACGTGCAACCCAACCAGCCATCCAGGCACCAACATATAAAATCAATCCACAACAGACACAAAGGAAAACAAGACCCAAAAAATGAGGTGTGCAAAGGCGAGAGCAAAGTGCAAACAATGATTACACAAAGTGATAAAATTAATGCAATGATAATTCACACGAGATTAGACAAAATATGAGTGCACATAAGAAAGAAGCTTAAGAAAAAAACCAGAGGACTCTCCAAAAAATTCAATTCAAGAGCCGTGTTGTTGGTAGTTAAGGTAATGTTTGTTTCCCATCCAAAAAGTGAGCTGCATTTCATATTCATGCATGCGTACTGATTAGAAAACTGGAATGAGTGGTACAACATGCAATAACTTAATTCGGTAACAACAACAGCTGCAATTTCCCTGTTGTTTGCTGTGAGAGAGAGAATGGATTTATAGTTAAGTGGTTCTGGTTTTGATAACTTTAAAAGAAATCGAATCCACAAAAACTAGATTGCTTCTTCTCTCTCTTTCGTCGTGACTGCTGCAAAGACTTGGCTTGGCTGGGTGTCTGCTTCAAAAAAGTATAAAAGTTCAATTCCACCTTTTTGAAGAGAGCCAAGGTCTCTCAGGCACACAAATTGAAAGGAGAAGAGAGAAAGACAAGGAAGCAAAAGTCCTGCCGAACAGCTCAAAATAAATTGATCTTTTGTATTGCTCAACTCAGCAGAAAAAGAAAGGGTAATAAAAATGGCACATGCCAGTTTCACAATTCTTCTTCTCCACTTCTTTCTGCTCTTATCACACGGCAAGGAGACTTGAGACTTGACCAGCAACCATGAGTCGAGGCTCTTCAATTCAGCCTGTAAGCCTCCTCAAGCTTTAGCTTTTAAATTGCTGCTAAGGCTAGCCTAAATCCTGAAAGCCACCAGGGCTGTAGTAAAAAACAGACAAAAAATCCTAGGCCACCTTTGGGTGAACTCGTCTGCTATTTCATTCTGCATGCACAAAAACACCAGCATGGCCTTTTTCAGTGTCAAAAGGTGGTACACACGCTTAAAGAAAAGATCATAATCGTAAATCTGGAGCTACAGATTTCAAAATAAAAATCGTTAAACTTTTTTATCAGAAACTCGTGTAATCTAAATAATCCCTTCTTCCATTGTGCATCAATTGCAAGCCACATATTTTTACATACTCTTTTCTCCTTCCTATCTATTCGTATCGGAATGGATGGGATTGAATTGCGTTGCTTTCTTTGCGTGTCCAAAAAGTATTTTCATTCATCCAAAAATCAAATGGCATCATCCAATTTCCTCTCTTAAATCTGACATGACATGTTTGAGCATTATATCTTAATCCGCAATTTACAAAATGACTACATCA
The DNA here is from genome assembly GCA_034699605.1 of Isotomiella paraminor. Taxonomy (NCBI): domain Eukaryota; kingdom Metazoa; phylum Arthropoda; class Collembola; order Entomobryomorpha; family Isotomidae; genus Isotomiella; species Isotomiella paraminor. The sequence goes on along the minus strand of JAQGCL010000222.1, from coordinate 8,377 downwards.
GATTCTCACACTTTTATTAAGTCATGCTGTTTTCAAAAGTTGTGTCCACTACGAAGAAAACATGAGACTCGTGTAATTTGAAGAATATGAAAACCGTTGTTGTTGTTATGATAGAAAAAGATTGATCATTTTTAGGAATACACTGCAAAATAGTTGCTTATTTCTTATTTCTTGAAACAATACCAGCTGCAGCACCATCAAGAATGCATTCATGCCTCGTGAAGTTGTAATAGAGGTTTACTACAGCAGACGTTTTGTCATGGAGTACTCAAAAACCAGCCCATTTATTTGTCAATTCAAGCTAATCAGACAGTCTGTTTATAAGCAGTGTTTTTTTAACAAGCCCGCAGAGCTGAATGTAATAATAATCATATGATATGACTATTATTACTAGGTCGTAAAATTACATTACATTATTCCCTTCCCTTCCTTTTTTCTTTCATGAATCACGATTTCACTACACAATTCTCAAAAGTGTCGACACGATTGAACTTTACTGAACTATGATTCTTCTTCACGTCATGTCACAGCCTCATCATCAGACTTTTGGTCATGATCACCATCAACTCTACCATGGCAGCAGCAGCACAACGGGGCAATGTACTCGTGCACACAAGGGAAAGTAAACCGGTGCAACCGAGCGTTTCGTATATTTTCAAAGGCAGGATCATCCCTCCCACGTGAGCTAGTAAAATACAAGTTGGTTACATAAGTTCGAAGAAGTGTCTCAAACTGCATTAATTCACAGTGTGAGTAATTACAAATCGATATTTTTTCGTTGTAAAAGAATAGGGCGAGACAGGATTTAAAGACAGAGAAAGAAGGCATAGGCATTACATTTCTGCTCGACTGCGTTACATCAATGAAATATGGAGGAACTCAACAGCCCTGAAAAATCGATGCCTTGTTTTCATGTCATGCAAAAGGAAAATCGATTTTTAATCAATGACATTTAAACTGAATGTCTGTCTGTGTCCCCTTGTCTCCTTCCATAAGTCCAAATAAGTTTGTTTTTCGGACCGACATGCTTCATACATGTTCAAAGCCAAAGTGTGTTTACTTTAAATTTTAAAGTGAGACAAAGCAAATAAATGTCTTTCATCGTCCTCCATAAATTTCATGCAGCCCAATGTAAAGGCATGTAGCATCAATGGGATGGGCAGGTAGGACACTGTAGTACGCGGGGACGCAGGTAGGGTAGAAGCAAATGGAGGGGGAGCGGTTTGAAGGAGGGGGGTTTACTCACAAGAGTAATGTACGTCAAAAAACCAAATGGAAACATAAAATTTTAATGGAAGATATGCTGAAGCTAAAAATTGCTGATCTCTCTTTACGACTCGAGTGTGCACTTAATTTGCTGCTACGATTGACAACTTAAATGGTCACATAACAGTCGCACACACACACATAGGTAAGAAAAACATCGATCCATCATTACTATTCATCCTCAACGCACATAAAACGCACACGTATCATCATCGAGGCAACTTCGCGTTGTCGTTTCCTGTTAATTCTAATGTCTACTACTCCGAGTTTAGCTTACCTAATTCTGTTTTAAAAATGTAGCAGGAGCATTGAAGAAGGGTGGTGAGCTTTCATCCATAATGCATAAAGAAAAATGGAATGGTGCGAGTTAAAATAAAACTTGGTTTTTTGGATCCCCCCACGCAGGGAGGGTGCTCCCCAGTCCCCCATAACCATAACGCTTTTTATAACCAGTAGAGAGGAGATAAACCCAGTAGTATCAAAACGAGCTTGCTTCACATTTTATCAATAGAAAATTGTCATAATGCAGAGCTGTTAATGAGATCTTCTCGACTCTCGGACAATAATAAATCCGTGAAATAGAAATTTAGCTTCAATAATACAATCCATTGTTGTTGTGATGCTTCTCTCTTTAATAGCGCATACATGCATGGCAAGGAAAGGAATGCCCATCATCATCATGATATTGAAATTATATAACAAATCTAACAACGTGGATATATAAAAGAGGGGGGTTAATTTATCTTCGTCCTCACATCCACTCCAATTTCTTATTAAAAATGCAGAATTATTTATTGCGGTGGTGGAATAGATGCATAACTAGATTAATTTATAAAGATTGAAGATAACAAGAAACATCGAGCAGCAGCCAGAAAGCAACATCTAATACCTAAAATAATATACGCGAGGTAGAAGAAGAAAGACTAAAGGAAAGGAATTAATACACCCAGCCATAACCACTTCTTTCTCTCATGCTGATGATGATCATCCTGATATGATAGTAGTAAGCAACAAAACAACAGATGAAGGTGTAAATTATACTTGCATCTTACTTTTGAAAAAGTCTCTCAAGAATGCAAGAGAGTGGGTTGGAGGGAGGATGATGCGATTTCTTTTGATGATGAGCACACAAAAAAAACAGAATGTGATACATTACACATTGCACACGTACATTTTGGAAATGAACCGAGAGGAAGAAAATTAATTTTCAAGTTTAATGGGCTCTCTCGTTTCCTCTCTCTGAGAGAATCAAGAATAGCATCTTCATTGATATATTAGAAGCAGCAGCAGCACAGAGAAAATTAACTACTAAAACCGTACACCAAGTAACTAACTAACGCATTATAGATGGCTGCGTAATTTTATTTCTTCCGAGTTCCAAACACCAACGCACCAGAACCAGAAGAGACAGAAAGAAACAAAAACTCTCTCTTCATTATTTCCTTCCACTATCAAAGTCACAAATAAAACTACACACACAGATGAAGATGAGGTGGTGTGGCACTAGTTTTTACTACGATGATGATGATACCAAATCTCAGCAGCATTATTACCACATTAGGAACATTATTATGGCACTGCAATATCGATCCTCTGTGTGTGTGGCTCATACATTTTTATTATTACATTTCATTGCCAGAGAATCCGAAAGTCTGTGCACAAATGGCAGCCTTTATTTTGTGGAATTCAAAATGGTCATCATTAATTTGAATCATTATCTAGATCCCGACCAGAGATTGTATTTTGCAGGAAATGCCTGCATTCTCGCTACATTACACTGGTAAAACTTTGAAAACTTTCAAAAAAGCCAACGTGGAAAAAGTAAGTGTTATGTAAGAGTGCACGCAGCCAACCAAAGAAAGAGAGGAGAGCATTGCTAACTTGATAATTATCATGATCATCATCTCGCTCAAAAACTCACACACACACACACACAGAGAACAACTCAATATCTTGATACTAAAAAAGTTACACAGGTTTTACACTTTTTTAAAGGCAGAAGACCAATAACATATTTTTACACAATTAAACCTTGCTTATGTATGCTTACCTCCTGCGTTGCTTATCTAAATATCCATCTCAATTTCGGTTTCAGTATCACCCTCTCTCAGTCAAAGTGTAATTGAGTTTTATGATTGATGCATGCATGCCCGTACACTTAAAAAATTCAGCAACTATAATACACAGCTATATAACTTGGTACAGTGTTGTCTGTCTTGATAAATTTTATTTTATTACTAAAACTTTCCATGAAACATTTACCAATTAGAGAGATAAATGTACGGAGGAGAGTGATAGCACTACGTAATGTAATGGCTTTGCATATAAAATGCACAGTTTTTGATAAAAACAGAGATGGATGGTTTTGATTGTGAGGTGAGAATCCTCCTCGCATGTGGTGTTAAGTGCCAATTCCCTGTGAGATTACATATTATAGCCAAGTGTCTATTACGGATAAAAGAAGTGGGGCACTGAATCTTAATTTATGTTACATGCAGTCAACTTTGAACAATTTTTTTAAAAAAAGCTATATGAGGAGCATCAAACCGTCTTCCTGTAAATTATAGATGCATACATATCTAATCATCTACAATTATCTAATCAATTTAAATGAACAAATGTAGAGGTGTAATGGCAAGCGTAATAATGACATCCAAACAATTTTTAATCTGAGAAGAGAACTCGAACATTTCTATGTCTGTCTCAAAGGCGTGCCCTTTACAAGTAAGTAGTTGACAAGAATGCTTATCTCCAAGTCGCTTAACGGCTATTAAATAATAATTGAAGTCAACTCAAGTCTCAATAAACATGATTTTGATTATTACTTGACCACAAACCGTAACATCGTCTGGGTTAGTTTGTGATGCATGTAAGAACTTCAAGCCAGACATATTCTATACTTTACTTTGGACTTTTTGGTAATTCAAGTCGAAAATTATTATGAACAACAATGTTTTCTGTTGTACAAAACTTTAAAGGCAATACACAGACATTGGAACACTCTTGTAGTTGTTGGGGCTTTTAACAAGGTAATTAATTAGTGAATGGCTGCATAAACAATAACATACATGAACATAATAACCATTGAATAAAATTTACACTGCACGCATTCATAAAAAGCTGACTGACTAAATAACTAACGAACTAGTTCCTCCCTTTTTATTCGAGTCTTCGACCACATTAAATGTTTTACTATATGCCAATGCAATGAAGTATGAAAATTAAAAAACAAATATAATAATGAGAGGGAACAAGCAATAGGTTGCACCTGTAAGAAAATACTCGTCGTCTTATCCCATAGTCTTTACATTTTTAACTAAAATACCTCGGCATTATCTGATTCTTAACGTGAATTAATAAAATATGTCAGTACGTCAGAGACGTAAGAACCACCCAGTTTAATTCAAATATACACTAATTTGTATCTCTTTTTTTCTTATTCCATTCCTCCATCATTCATCGAAACGAATTTGCATACGTAACACTCAAACAACTCCGGTAAAATGTTGTAATGCAAAGTAGGAATGGATGTAAAAGTAAGTATATAAAAGAGGATAAGACGCCATAAAAAACTGAGCAGTCGAGATTTCCACAGACCGAAAAGAGTGAAAAGTATGTAGATAAAGATTGACATCCATGACATGTCTCTCCTCGTCTCTTCTTTTCTCTTGTACAAAAAAGAACTCTTTTAAAGCCGAGAAGAGAGAGAAGTCTGAAGTAGAAGAAGATTTTTTGGTCGAAATGATTCAATGATGCAAAAGAGCGAAAGAAAGAAAACGACATACCTACTTTTAAGTACTCGTTCGGTGGGTTGTCATTGTCAAGTCAAGTTCAGATCAGTCGAGATCAAATATCAAATTAATCCAATAATCTATCTGCTTGATGAAATATGCTGACAAGTAACACACGTTTAGTGGTGGTGTAGTACTTAAGTGAGGTTTGAGATTCATACTTTTTTTTTTCTTTCTCTCTCTCTCAGGATAAATCGCGGCTCTTCATATTGCCTTTCCAGTCATCCTTTTGCACTTTAAAATCCCTTTGTATTTTTATTTTTTAGCGGATTCCATTACTCAAGTCAAGTCAGACTTTGGCAGAACAATGCTAACTAAGAGGATATCTCTCATCATCAATAATCTTTCCTCTATGGCTTAGTACGTAGTAGTGAGTAGGTGTATTATCAAAAATGTTGGTTGGCAGAAAAGAAGAGTTCGATTCAATCAGATCAGATTAGTCAGTTTGATGTGGTGGAGCATAAAAAAAAAAGAAGTTATAAGCCAACGCGCTCTGCTATGCAATCCTTTACGGTCGTCTTATCTTTTGATATATAATTCCTCGCCGAACTTGACTTTTGATATATTTTTTCCGTCTTCAAAAATCAGATTATTAGCAAATGATTTTAAAATGTAGTGACACACCGTAAAATCAAATGAAATGGCGAGACAGTACAATTACTCTCAATAATAATACTACAACTACAAACCGGATTAGGGATGAGTAGGTACACACAACAGAGTTCCTAGAAACTTGAAGCAATCAGTGTGATCCTTTTTCTTGGTCATTCGCAAAAAGAAATATCGGACTTATAAAAAGCACTTTTACACTTACACATCTGAGGTGTTTAAATAAATATTATGTCTAGGTTAATTTGCTTGCGTTATCAGTTATTACTCACTTTTTTAAAATATGTTAACTGTCCTTGTTAACTTATGCTAAAGGCCTCTCAGAAAAGACCTTCTTCTTATCTTGACCCTCCTCCAGCCAGCTGAAGCCGTGTTGTGTAGTGCAAAGTGATGATGGCATTCTTCTAATGACTTTTAAAAGCAAAAAGTGCGAGAGCAGCATTGTTGGTTGTAAAAGTTACCACTACCACTCAAATCAACAAACATTAGGTTTTTGGACAATGGTTGTTGTAATTGTGATTTGATTATCTACTGGTAATAAACTAAGTCAATAATAACTCATTCTAAATTCACATCTCATATATTTCCATATGCCACACATTTCTTCCTCTCGTGCTTATACCATTTGAATGTGGAAAGTATATGACAAATTTGATTTCCTACAAGTACAGTACTTGTGTTGGGCCCTGATGCTTATAGAGTCTGATTGAACCTAAGTTTATCTTGGAAAAAAGCGGTGATGTGATGTGATGTGACGTGACGTGAGGGAAAGGCAAAGAGATTTTTGATTTCATTGTAATAAAATAAACTTTGAAACTTTGAACCTGGCTGCCTCTTCGCCTGGTAAAGTTTTTGAAGTGGAGACAGGCAGTGTGCCATGAGTCTCTTCAATCCAAGTAAACTTTGAGGTTAAATATTGTAAAGTAAGATAAATTGTGGAGTTGTTGGAAGAGTATTTTTCCATGAGGAAAGTCCTCCGTACATTACAAAACATCACATATTATTACAGAGTGGTATATGGAGATGCCAACATTTTTTCACATAACATCACATCACATCACGTAGTCCGTGAGGTCTCTCCAGGGGATAGAAAAGTTCTGGAGATTTTGGTGAGGAAGAATCTAACCAGATTTTGTACAAGGGAAGGCAAGGTAGATACAAAGATAAAAAAAAGTATAGCTTTACTTTGCTCACCAACAGTTTGCTATTGCTATTGTACATAGCTCTGTTGAACCAACTCGTCTTATTTTCTCTCATCTTCTTCATGGAACACATATGAGTTGGAGCTGGAACGCCACTACCATGGCGATTCTGTTACTGAATTCCTCGATATATTCTACATACACCTTGCCTTGGCTTGTGTGGTTCCATATGGCACATTTCAGAAAAGTTTTTAGCTTTAAAAAAAAGACCTCTTTCCTTCTCCTCTTTGGTTTAATTTGGGTAAAACATTCATAAAAGTGCATAATGGGGACACAGAACAGAGGAGCAAGATATGGCTATAGAATTCCTTTGTAACTAATTAGTATGCAGAGGATTCCAGCTGTTGACCATAGCTAAGGTTGCAGCAAGAAGAATTTCTCACAGATTTAATTACTGTGTGCTAAATGTTTGTGATTTAGAGACCCACAATCAGTATTGCCTCTCACTCTTCGGCGAAGATCAGCCTTTGGCATTGTGTGAATTATTAATATCACAAAAGAGACCTTTAATAGCTTGCCATTGTAACGCGAACGAGCGCATTGTGTGTGCGACTTAATTTTTGTCTTGTAAATTTATGCAAAAAGTTAGTGTTACGCTCCACACTCCCGCAGTCATCATTATCATTTAATAATAATACATTAGTAATTCCTTTTGTATAGACAGTCTTGTTCTTCTGAATGTCTAATAGACTTTTACAACCCTTCTTCTTCACCTTGACATAATGAGCGAGTGTAGAGGAACATAAATGAAACAATTAAAAGCATTTTTTGCAATCTACTTACAAAGTACAGACATTACACTTTTTTTAAACGCCACTTTGGCACAAGTTTGAAACCAACCTGCATTAAAATTAAAATAAATGTGGACGGCTTTTTTAATGGTGTCCTACAAAATTGCTGCAACTTAAATACATTAGGTAAGCATATTCTTGTACAAGGAGAAAGATCCATCATTTTTTTTTACATTCGTATGTGTGATACAACTAAAGGCAAAGGCTTTCTTCTTCTAAAAGACAGAGAGGAGAAAATGTAATGTGGCCCAGGAAATAAAATCAAAATCACCGTAGCCTTTTAGGTGTGTAGATACATCCTTAAACGCTCATCACATCCCATTTAAATAATAGAGTGCATTTTTGAAGAGTCATAGCAGTTCTTGGAAACCTTGATTCATTTTGACAAAAACTGACAGTCAATTCAATTGAAGATCCCTGATGATAGCACGACGGTGGTGGTGCATGTGGTACGACTGTAACATTTTAATGCAATGAAAATTTGTAAATGGTTTGGCTTGTGGCTGGCATCGTGCACCGTGGCGTATTGCTTAATCATCATCGCAGACCAAAAAGAAGAAATACATTTCTCATTCTGAAGTAATGAACTGATCAAATTACTTTTTGTCTTCCTCTCAATTATAAAAGCCAGTGTAAATAAAGTGTTCCGTAAGTCACAACTCTTTCGAGACTAAAACTGATTTATTTCAAAAGTCCTGCTAATCGTCGGTCGACCCCA